>VXBT01007666.1:0-40991 GCA_013400235.1 Oriolus oriolus
ATATAATATATGGACATATTATATATAATATTTCCACTTCACTTGAGCTACTCAAATGATCACTGAGGTAAATAGAAATGCCCTGATCAATTTAATGAGATCATTCTACAGCTCATCAGTTGTCTTCTGAAAGATCATTTTTGATTGAAACATAAGATTTGCCTACTCTTACTCTAGAAAAAAAAAACAGTTCTGAGTTTAAGGTCCATATTCTAAAACTTCAGTTCCACTAAAAATGACAGATTTCAGATCATCAAAAATGCAACTGTGAAAACAAGAGTAATAAAACACTTTGCATTAGAATAAAGAACAGTTTTATATACAGAAACGGAATGTATTATTCCTTCTTTTAACTTCTGTCTATACAGAAAGGATTTACAGTTAAAGTTTTCACAGCTTCCTCATGTCCCAGTTTTACAAATCTACCATTCTGCTTATTAATTCCAACAGAGGAATTAGGTGTGTACAAAGTAGGTGTAACTGGTGAGAGTTTTTACATTATTCATATAGACACTCAAGCACCCTAATGTTTTAAATTGGCAATATTGATTAAACAATACATTGAACTTTGGCCCAGTATAGTTTTGAAACGTTAAGCCTTCGCATCACAAGCTCAAATAAATTTTACGTAATATAAATTAAGATATCATAAAACCTACGTAAAAACCCATATTTGGAGAGTGCTACAAGTAGTTCTTAATCAAAGAATTATTTAGCTAGGATTATGCAAGGGTTTGTATTTGGAGAAGAAGTGCACAAGGAAGACACTCTTTCATTCAGTACCTAAATGGTGAAATAAAGAGTAGGATTATAAAGATTGCAGATGAAAACAATCTAGGGAGAACAACAAACAATAGCTGATGTCAAAGCCTCTCTCAATGATTTTCAGCAGTCTTGGCCTGAAGCGGTCCCAACTGACTGAATGGTGGTGAATGTTGTAACAATTTGTTGTAATTTTTAAGAAGAGCAAGAAAGAGGACCCCAGAAACTACAGGCCTGCCAGTCTCACTTCAGTGCCTGGCAAAGTTATGGAGATTTTTAGGGGGGGTATTGACAAACACCCCCTAAAATATTGTTCCTGTCTATTCCAGCCAGCTTTGCAATGGACCCCCTGGTCCATGGAAAGACAACACAGTCATTGGCCACAGCCAGCATGGCTTTGTAAGCCTTACTAAAATCCAGAAAAACTACATCCATTGCCTTCCCTTCACCCACTAGGCAGGTGTTCTTATCACAGGAAGATATCAAGCTAGTTAAACAGGACTTATCTTTTGCGAACCCATGTTGACCTGCCCTAGTGGTTCCATTGTTCTTTAAATGTCTTTCAGTAGTACTCAATACAATCTCCTCCATAATTTTTCCAGGAACTGAGGTTAGACTACCAGGTCTGTAGTTCCCTGTGCCCTTTCTGTAGATGAAATAACGCTGACTAGCATCTAGTCAGCAGGAACCTGCCCAGACTCTCAAGACCTTTGGTAAGCGATGGATATGGGTCCTGCTCTAACATTCCCTATCTCCCTCAGTACTCTAGTCAGAAATGACGGTCTGACCCCATTATTAATTTTAATACGTTTTTTAACGGTGGCAGAAAACTTGAACTTGGGAGTAGCCCAAGCCAAAACAGCAAGTCAGAGCAAAAACAGCACGTATGACGCTGGGTGCTCCCCTCACGGGCACGTAGGTCTGTCACCAAAGGAGGGCCCGCTGCGAGGCACTAGTAGAGTTCCTCAAGTCTCTCCTCAGTCTGGATTGGTCCATTTTCAATCTGCTCCCTCACTGGCTCGCCTAGGGGATTCCTTATTGGCTCTTTTCCAGGGTGCATTCTTGACCAATCATTTGTCCATTTTTCCATCTCACTGGTTCCTATAGTCCACCAGTCCACACTCGGAGTGATGTCATTGTACCTCCTGACATTTTCTTGAAAGTTCTTTTTACACCACCCCTGTATTTGTTGTTGCCATCTAGTGATCTTACAGAGGTGTTATACCCGTACATTGCGCAGCATAACTATAATTAACAACTAACTAATTAACCAGGCTCAGCCTTTATACAATTCAATAAACTTATAAACATTTTAACACGTAACTGGCCTATGAAAGTCAAACCATCTATAACACTCTGGAGTGAATTTCATCAGGCCTTGTGGACTTGTGATCATTCAGTTGATACAGCTGGTTCCTTACAATTTCAGTGTCCACAAATGAAAAGTCACTGTTCTCACATTTGTGGTCCACACACTCAGGTGACTGAGCAGCTCAAGGTCTATCAATGTTACTACAGGCTGAGGCAAAAAATGCATTGAATGCCTTCACTTCTTATTCATTCTTATTAGTCAGATGACTGTCTTCAGCATCTTTAGATCTCCTCTTGCTATCAGGAACTACTTAGAAAAGCCCTTGTTATCTGAAACAATACTGTTAGGAACTGGTCTAATCACTGAGGAGTAAAGAGAACTCTCTGTGAATAAAACTGAAAGAACTTTGACGATTCGAAATATTCCCAAAAAAACGAGATAAAAACCAAAGGAGATTAAATGTTGATGCCAAACAAATGATATATTTTTATTTAACAGTTAAAGAGGCAAAGAGGCAAAGAGAAAGAAAGAGAGAAGTACAGACAAGTTAGAAAAAGCTAAGGTTACTTAAAAAGGCATAGGATAGGTCACCACCACACTGTGCTACCTTTGTTGCTGAGACGGGGTGGGGAGGAGAGAAGCAGTTTTTGCCCTTTTTTTCCTGCTGTTGGAAGAGTCTTGTCTGCCTTCTCCAATCTCGGGAGCAGTTCGGATGGAATGCGGCATCCCATCCTCTGAAACGCAGGCGCGGTGCCTGATCGCTGCAGCTGAACCTCGATCCACTCACAGTGCTCTCGCCATGGGATGCAGGAGCAGGGCAGGGATTCCACAACTCACTCGTGACTTTGGTCCAGGGGTGCAGGATCGGGGAGTTCTCCTCAAGCTGGCAGCGTCAGCTGCAGGAGGCCGCAGGGTGTCTCTCAGCTGGAGGTGGTGCTCGGGGCAGGGAAGGCAAAGGTCAGGGATTCTGCCCCTAGCTTTCCCCTCCACCTTTGCACCAGTTTCACCTTCCTTTCTGTGGGCCTCAAGGCAGGCTACTCACAGTCCATCCTGCATGTAGTTTTCAGGTGTTCAGGAGTGATTATGATAAGCAGTCATAATGATGAAGCAGTTTTTGAAGACTTTCTCTTATTGTCAGGCTCTTACAGTCAGTTCTAACTCTGACTGAGCTTTGGTCTTTCATGACTCCCTCCATGCATATAAGAACCATGATTCTGTAATCTTCCTATAAAGCCTGATCTCTCTTCTAGAAATCATAAAATTTCTTTTTCCTCCTGAGCTCCACAAGGAGTTCCTTGTTTAGCTCAGCTAGTCTGCTATTCTGCGTGCTGGATTTATGACGCAGTGATATTGCCTTCTCTCTAATTTCTGAAAATAGAGCTAAATGCTATCAAACAATCAAACCTATCCCATACATACAGTGCAACACCATTGTTGAGGAGGTGTTGGAAATGAGTCAACAAAAGGCTCCTTAGTTAGTTTACTGTTCACCTAAAGACCAGAAAATTATTTTT
The DNA here is from genome assembly GCA_013400235.1 of Oriolus oriolus. Classification (NCBI taxonomy): domain Eukaryota; kingdom Metazoa; phylum Chordata; class Aves; order Passeriformes; family Corvidae; genus Oriolus; species Oriolus oriolus. The sequence goes on from VXBT01007666.1 coordinate 3,589, forward strand.
CTGTTTTATTAGTCACTGGTAAGAAATCAATAGATAAATTATTCCAAGTTCAAGACAGATGCAATATCAAGATCAGTAAAAAACCCCCATGAGTGTCATTTGAAAGAGTTGGAGGTAAGGAAACCAGAGAGGTGATATGGTGAGGTATTTCCTAGGTTACTGCTTCCCTGAGAGTAAGTTATAGCCATTAAAATCAAAGAGTCTGGAGGCAGAAGTAGCAAACAAAACATTTATTATATATATTCTTTTTCCCCCCTTAGTTTTCAGTGAGCAAATTTGTGAAAAATATTAAACTTTCTTTGGTTTGGTCACAGAAGATAATGTTTGTACTATTCTGCAAGCAGAATAGAACACCACAAAATAATAGGTCATACAATTAAACCATTAAATTGTAAATTCCTGAGAGACAAGGAGGGAATGTTGTGCCAGATTTTGTTTCAATGTATTATAGTCATCTAAAAGCCCAAGTTACAAAATGATTAACTGATTCACCCTCCAGATACAGCAGATGGAAACATTCTGATCCTGATTTGTTGCATAGAAGACAGCTGATGACTTTGTTAAGTTTTCACAACTAATTGCTTTTTTTTTTGTTACACACTGCCATGGTGAACTTTTGAAGTTTCATTTGTTCTATTCTTTTTTGATTGCTGAAAAGAATATTTTTCTTTAGCAGTGTGGTGATTGAGGTTGATAGACACAGCTGTGGTTCCTCCTACATTTACAAACACCGTAGCTTAACTATTTATACTTACTCAGAAATGTAGAAATATTTATCATTATGTCTGATACATTAGACTTTGTTTGAAAAAGTGATGGAACATTTAAGCTCAGATTCTGAATGAGCACCTCACTTACCTAATTGCCTTCTGTTTAGTGCTTTTTATTGACCAAATGTGTGTGAAGGCTCAAACTTGAAATGTAACTTTACTGAATCCTGGTTTCTATTGTTTTTTAATTTCATTTTTTGTATCAAGGAAAAAAAAAAAAGGATAAAACCCCAACCAATTAATCAAACCCAAAAGCCTAAACCCAGTCTCTCTCCCGTAATTAATACCAACAAACTATGCAGACTAATGCATTTTTCCCAAATGAAAGTTTTTATAATCTAGCTTTTATCTAACCTCCCATCAAAATCTCTTCACTATCCTACAGGCAGGTGCCCAGGTTAGCTTAATCCTGTCATAAGCTCAGCATCCTCAGAAAAGCCAGGAGAAACTGTGCTTTCCTCCCTGTTATCCATTTTAGAATATTGCTAGCATCTGCTTCTTTGGAAAAGTATATGGATTTTGATAGCATTTAGCTCTATTTTCAGGTTATAAATGTGCTGGAATGTCTGTCATCGTTCAGTGAGCAGTGACTGTTGGCAACAAAAAATGGATGAGAGACAGTACAAAATAATTGTGATACAAAAGACTGAAGAGGAATTAATGGCACCTAAAGCTTCAAATTAAATGGCTCAAAATGAGGTATTAACATAAAATGCTGCCTCTGCTAATTTCTCAGAACAAGCTGCAGTTGCAGCTGTTTCTAACTGACAGGTGGAAATGATATCACGTCTTTGTGGGAAAACTGTGTGTATCAGGAAAAATGGCCCTGGTTCTCCCAGGTCCAAAACTAAGTTCTAAGTGTTCACATTGTTTGTCTGAATGTCAAAAATCTGTTTGGTGAAGACAGGAATAAATGGGTGTGGAGTGGGGTGGGGGAAAGTAGAATCAACTCAGCACAATTTAGAACTTTTTTTTTTCAGTATGAAAAAGATATAATTCCAGGGTTGTCTGAGGATAAGCCACAGAAGTGTTTTTCTGGAAGGAGCAAGGAAAGAGAAAATTAAGATTTTCAGTGAAAGTCAAAATAATTTTCTTGTATAGAATCAGGCAGCTGATGTTACACTCAAAATCTTGTTATGTGCAAAACAGAATATGTTGTGTATTTGGAGTGAAGAATTTACTGTGTAATTAAACCCTTAAAATCTAATCAAAATACAGCAGTTTTTCAGTTACAACAATGCTGATATTCATAGCCCAAATTAATATAAAAATTCACATAAGTATAATTGTTATACATTACATTACCACTAACAGCCCTTTTTCTGTGTTATGCTCACCTCCCCAGTGTTTCTCTCCATCTTCATCAAATAGATTGGAAATGGAGGGTTTTATGACAAGTCGAAATGTGTTCCTTCTTGTCATTGGTTTCCCAGTTACTCAGGCTTTTTATTTTTGATCTCAACAGTGGGTTTGTATGGTGCTCAAGGTTAAACTTTCTGGTAATGACCAGTGACAGATGGCAGTGATTTGTATTTATAGTTGGAGGTCTTTGTCTGGTATCTTCACTCTTCCACAGCACATTTTGTTATATGATCACAGCTACACTCTTCTACAGCACATTCTATTCTGAGATCACAGACAGTTCAATCCAGCCAGAACAATGACTTGTTTTTCCTACAAGGTAAAACTAAACTAAAATATATGTTGCAGCTAGCTGGGAGTTAAAGCTAATTAAAATCAGCTCAGGACAAGACAAGCTAAAAGAAGTTCTGAAACCTATGCTGTCAGGTCAATATAAAGCCTATGAACTTGATGGGGCTGCACAGGCAATTGTAATAACTTACGCTGGAAGAAAGCTTGGTATACGCAAAAATCTGGAGCAAAATTATGTTTTCTAGTCTTCAAGCATGAGATGTGTAGAATTTTCCTGTGTTTCATGAGTAGTACAAATAAGTATCCAATGCAAAATGTTTTGATCACAGATTTTGGCTGGTAGGATCAAAACAATTCATGAAATTCATTTCAGAATGTCACCTGAACCCAACCTGCTGCTCAAAACAGGGTCACATACGAGGGCAGACAAGGCCAGTCGGGATTTTATCCATTTTGGAATACAATATACAGAATGGGATATGTAAATCATACAGACATCAGGGTAGAAGGTATTTAAAATATTTAGGATAAATTACCCTTTGAAAGTGTCTGTCTTTCCTGATTACAGGAGAACCTTGGGTGTTAACTGAGTCTAGGTGCCTGACCTTTTCACAGCTTAAGATGAGCACCAACTTCTGCAGGTACTTTTTTTGTGTCTTCTCATTTAGCACTTTCTTTTTGTCTTCTGAAAAACAATTTGTATAATCAGTGTTTCCCAAAAACAATTTTTCTCGCCTGTCTGTACTTCACCTATACCACAGATCCTCTTGGTATGCTACCACATGCTCCATATGCATCAAGCTCATCATTCAATTGTTGCACAATTGGCTTATTCATTCACTTCTAAGTTTTGGTGAGAATACAATCATCCCTTCCATCCCTGGGCATCACCACACTATTTAATCTCAAAATTTGCCTTTATTTCTCCTTATCTAGGCTGGTTTTTGCATTATAACTAAAACTCAATTTAAAATATACTGTTCATGTGTAACATGGAAAAAATCCAAAAGTATGTTGAATTTATCTCAAGTGAACCTTCCCAGAAAATCTTGAAGAAATGGCACCAAGCCTTTCTGGCATGCATCAGATTTTCTTCCATTGGGAGGATTATATATCTGAGGTTCTTAAATGACAAAGAGCTTGCAGGAGAGAAGCTCTGTACTTTTTTCTTGTAGTCTTGCATAATAAGTTTGTTCATTTACCACTTAAATCCAAAAAAAGAAAATAATTTTTACTTGTAAAATGGAAGTTGAAATGGTAACAGCAATGGTAAGAGTATTAGCACACAGTAGTTACTTCCACACACAAAATCTCAACTGTGAGAAGCACAAAACCCAGATTTTTAGAACTATTTTCTAGACTAGTAGACAACTCATCCTGACAGACTAAAAAGTACTTAGCACTATCCACAGTGTAGTTCTGAAAAACATTATAGAAAATTGAAGACTTAGTTTCACTGCTGTTCCAGAAGAGACAAAGTAGCATTTAATGATTTCTCCTGCTCCTATGAAATATAACTTGACTATTGATTATTCTGGGGCAAGCAGATTTGTTCATGGAATAGGTCATGGTTCAGTAGTGTATCAGACAAACAGGAGAATAGATTTAAACAATAATGCTTTCTTTATTTCTACAGTATTTTCTGCTTAATCAAGGTGATTTTGTAATTTTTAGTTTTCCTTAATAAGTTGTTGAGACAGTGAAGAACACACATAGTAACTACACACATTATTCCACAGATGAATGTCATGGCCTGCATAACTTAAATATGGATGATGGGTTGACCCTGAACAGTAGCTAAACACTCAGCCTGCCTTTCACTCACTCACTCACTCACTCACTCACTCACTCACTCACTCACTCACTCACTCACCCACCCACTCACCCACTCACTCACACACCCCAACCTGGGAATGGGAAGAAAAATAGAAAGAATGAGGACATGCATCAAGTAATGCCGGTTTAATCACACAAAAAAACCCCACAAGCACTGGTAAAATATGGAATTAATTTACTGCTTTCCATCAGAAGACACATGCTTACCCATTTCAAGGAAAGCAGGCCTTTAGCACATGTTACTTGGGAAGACAAACACACAAATGCACCCCCTTCTTCTTTCAGTCCACCAGCTTCTGCTGCTTAGCACGATGTGATATGCTCTCGACTGTCCCTTTGGTCAGCTCAGGTAGGCTGTGCTGGCTGTGTCCTATCTCAGTCTCTTGCTCAGTCAACTCATTTTGTTTGGTGGAGTGGGTGGGGGGAGAGACAGAGGAAGTCTTGATGGTGTGCAAGTACTGTTCAGCAGTCGCAAAAACTGTGGTGTGTTATCGGACTTGAATTGGGAAAATTATTGAATTTATTACTAAAAAAATCGAGAGCGGGAAAATGAGAAGTAAAATAAATCTTAAAAACACCTTCTCTCCATCTCTCCCTCCTTCCTGAGCAATACTTCCTCCCCCAGCAGCTCAGGAAAACAGGTAATGGGTGTTATGGTCAGTTAATCATAAGTTATTTCTCCTTCTGCTCAGGGACAGGAGTCCTTCCCCTGCTGCACCATGGGATCTCTCCCATGGGAGACAGTTCTCCACCATCTTGTCCACTATGAGTCCATCCCACAGGCAACAGCTCTCCATGAACTGCTGCAATGTGGGTCACTCCTCCATGGGGTGCACTCCTTCAGGCGCAGCCTGCTCCAGTGTGAGTCCCCCATGGAGTCACAAGTCCTACTAGGAAACCTGCTCCAGCATGGGCTCCTCTCTCCATGGGTCTGCAGGTCCCTGCCAGGAGCCTGCCCCAGGACAGGTCTCCCATGGAGTCACAGCCTCCTCTCAGGAATCCACTTTCTCCAGCCTGGGTGACCTCGACGGGCTGCAGGGGCACAGCTGCCTCACCATGGTCTGCACCATGAGCTACAGAGGAATCTCAGCTCCAGTGCCTGGAGCACCTCCTCCCCCTTCTTCTCCACTGATCTGGGTGTCTGCAGAGTTGTTCCTCTCACATATTCTCACCCCACTCTTCTCTGGCTGCAATTATATTTGTGCAATAACTTTTATTCCCCTCTTAAATATGTTATCACAGAGTTTTTACCAGCATTTCTAATTGGCCCAGCTTTGGCAAGCGGCATACCTGTCTTGGAGCTGACTGCCATTGGCTCTGCTGGACCTGGATAAAACTTCTGGCAGCTTCTCACAGAAGACACCCCTCTAGCCCTCCTGCTACCAAAACCTGTCCACACAAACCAAATACACGTGGCACCATGCAGATTGCTATGAAGAGAGTTAATTTCATAACTTCATCCCAGCCAGAACCAGAAGAGTATGTTTACAGAGGACAGTAAATAAGACTGGAATGTTAAACCTTTAGGCATTTTTCTTTTACATCTGTATTCAGAACACTTGTTTTCTACTCAAATTAATTGTTCTATGTTAAAAATCCCAGAAATTCCTTCTTACCTTGCAGATACATAAAAACCATCATTAAGTAATGAGAACATCTATAACTTTATTCAGCAAGTATTTCTTAAGGCTTTGCTCTTTGCACCCTTAGGCACATATTAATGTTGAGGTCTGAAAAAAAAAATAGTATAATACAGTTACAAGATGATTCAGAAAAGCAATTCTGATTTTTGTTTTGTTTTCAGTATTTTATTGGCTTGAGCATAACAAAAGCACAAGATTACTTACACTGGTCTTTCTGCCACTTGCAATCCTGCATACCCTGCTTAAACAGCAACAGGGGATAGAAATAGCATATTAACTATTTTTAATTAATTTAAAATATTATTTGACATTAATAGAGATTTCTATGAATATAGTGACAGCTCTCTCAACATTTGTATATCTAAAATACCTATTGCACTAGCAGAAAACACTTCCAAGATGTAAACTGAATTTGTTCCATAAAGATCATTGTACTTCATCTCTTATGAAGGCATATAAAAAGCGTAATATTTATATATTATATTTTATTTACATCTCACATGGAATCAAAACTATATAGCTTCTTTTATAAAGGATAAGCCTCATGCTAAAAGCTGTGAAATGTGAAAGTTGTATGCTGGACTATGTGGTTTCTCAAGAGCAGTGACCTACTTTCTATTAATTTCAAAATACAACTGCATAGGAGTAATTCTAGCCTTCAACTCTAAAGAATTGTTTGGGGACATAACTTCTATGTCACTTGCAATGACAAGCTTGGTGCTTTGTTGGATCTGGACCTAATCTTTCTACGGCATATCTAAGATGGTCAGCATCTTATAGAACTGAAATCTTTCCATTACTGGTTGTCTGGACTCAGTAATAATGTCAGGATGATATCATTAAGATTTTGTGGCTAAAATTACATGAAACAAAAGTATACAAACAAAATAACTATTTTGTTTAACTTCTGGGAGAGCTTCAAAACAAAAGTTCAGATTAAATTTTTATTTAAAATTTTCACTAGTGTTACAGCATTTTCATCAGTGGGCTAATATGATTTATTTATGATAAACTGCAATTATGTCAGGAAATTATATCAAATGATAAATGACCTCTTTAAAACTGACAATGTTGTAATGCCAAAAAGTGGAAAAGTAAATTCAAAGTAGATGGAATAAATGCATACTAAGGGATTATAAATTAGAAAAGGCTCTACTCAGTGGTGCCAAGCAACAGGCAATGGGCACAAACCTATGCACAGGAATTTCCACCTGCACATGAGGAAGAGCTTCTTTATTGTGAGGGTGACTGAGCAATGACACAGGTTTCCCAGAGAGGTTATGGATTCTCCTTCTCTGAAGATGTTCAGTCCTGGACATAATCCTCAGTTTCATGCTCTAGGGAACCCTGCTTGATCAAGGAGATTGGCCTGAGTGACCCTTCAGCTGTCCCTTCCAGTCTTACCCATTTTGTGATTCTGTGTTTCTGTGATTGCCTCTTATATTGTAAGGTCCACAATTAGATGCAGAACTCCATTCCTGTGATCTCAAAAATGTTAAGAGGGGAATAGTCACTCCACTCAGCTTCCTGGCTATGATCCTATTAATGCTTTTAGCAGCATACACTGCTAGTTTATGTCCAACTTTTCACAAACCGAAGAAATAAGGAGAAAAATTGTATGAATAAAACTTAGATTTTGTTTCTGTTTTTATTTAAAATTAAACTAACAAACAAGGCACAAAAGACAAACAACAAACAAACAAAAGTCAAACAAACCAAAGCAACTTATGCCAACAGAGTTCAAGTTTTATGATATTTTGGGTAAAGCCAAAGTTTCAAAATCCTCAATAATTACCTAGGACCATCTGTCTTAGTTGTTGAAGACACGGTAAGCTGGCATTTCTCAACACGAGTTCTCATTGAGATGATTGTTATGCTTGGTTGACTGTTTTGATTTACCAGTTTAAGAGAGACATTGAACAATTGGAGAGGGTCCAACAAAGGGCCGCCATTATGATTAGATGGTTGAATGATTTGGCACATGAAGAGAGGTTGAAGAAATTTGGTTTATTCAGCCTAGAGTAGAGAAGGCTCAGAAGGGAACTCCTAATCACAGTCTCTGAGTAGCTAAAAGGGAGTTACAAAGAACTTATAGATGTTGTCTTCTCACTAGGCTGCAAGGTGACAGGACAAGAGGTGACAGGCACAAGTTGCTTCAGGGGAAATTCTGCCTAAATAAAAGACAGAAATTCCTCATTATGAGAAGATTCAAACATTGGATAAGGTTGCACACAGATGAAGCAGAATTTCTATCACTGGAGAAGTTCAAGATTCAGCTTGACAAGGGTCTGGATCAGCTTGGCTCTGCTTTTACAAGAGGTTTGAAACTAGAGGATTTGCAGAGCTCTCTTACAATCTACACTTTCTCATGACTCTGTGATGTTTAGATGATGAGAGTTTTATGTATAAACAGAAAACAGCTTTGGGAAGGAATTTATAGATTAATAAAGTGTTTCAAAAATATATTTTCTCTCACTGCTTGAAATTTAAAAATTTGTCTCCACATAACTTTTGATGCCAAAATACTGTTAATATAAACCACAGCAAAAGTAACTCAAACAGTGTAGTGATAAGGTTTTTATTTATTAAGCTGGTCTAGAAGGAAAAAACAAATGTTTGTGAAGTTCCAGTTCAATTTCCCATGCTCTGACAGTGAGGAGACCAGTAGCCTGGATTTAGAGGGTAGAGAAGCCAAGGAACTGGGATAACTTTCTAGGGAAGGGGGTATTGAAAAGGTGATTGGAAAAGGGACACAAATTCTTAGCTTCTGGAGGCAATTCCCATCTATTGTGAAGGAAAAGTATTCTTCAAGGAAGATTCTATATGCCAACCAGGCAAGTGGACCCCAGTACAGAAAGGTATCCAGTACCCGGGGGAAACAGCTGAAATATAAATACAGGAGGGCCCGGCAGATTGACTGTATCACACTCCAAAACACTCCACCAAGGAAAGCACCATGTGCTTACAATGGTGGAAGGAACCACTGGGTAGCTGGAAACATATTCTCTGCCCTGTGTCACTACCTGAAATACTATCCGGGGCCTTGAAAAGCAAGTTTCATGGAGGCATGGCACTCCAGAAAAGAAATGAGCCAGACAACAGAGCTCATTTTGAAAGCATCTTCATAAAAATGTGGGCCAAAGATCATGGCATTGAGTGGGTGTATCATATCCCCTGTAAATCCATCAACCTCTGGAAAAATTGACCAATACAGTGGACTGTTAAAGGCTACACTGAAAGTAGTGGGTGCATTTAAGCATTGAGATAGACATTTATCACAATGTCTACCTAGTTAACACCAGAGGATCTCACCAACTGGGCTGATCCCGCCCAATAAAAACTCTTATGTGTTGTCACTAGCCACAGTACGGAAACAAAACATTTACTACTTCTGCAGCTTTGACGGACACTAAAACTGTTGTATTCAAGAGTTATAACAGAAATATCAGTAAATTTCAAGACCTATTTTCAAAGGAGACACTTGAAATGTGTTGTAGCAAAGCCCAAGAATTTTGCAATCCCTATTCTCCTGTTTGGCAACAGGAGAACAGTTCCAGCTGTTTTTGCGAAGGAAGGCCAGTTCCAGCTAATGGAAAAAGTTGTACTTTCTTGATCAAGAAATGTTGATCATAAGGTCCTTTGCTGGCCTGTGTCCTTCTACAGCAGGTTACCCTAAAGAGAAACATCTGAAAAAAGGCTACCTTCCAAAATGTGAAAGCTATGGACCAACAACTAGAGTATTTATGTATTGTTTAATTTTATTTTGTTGATTGCTTTCCTTGTTTTTCTCTCTCCTGGGAATAGTTAATTAATGTAAATATTTACAGACCAAAGGAGGAAATTAAAATTACTCTCAGAAGTTAAGTCATCCAGGGAGGAAAGAGCAGCAAGATGAAATTCATTAGACATAAGTTTAGCTATGTAATAATTAGGGTTTCAGCCTAAAATCTTCATGCAGTTTTCTCTATAGTCAGTGCAGACTCAGGAAGACTTTTTCATCCCATGTACTGAGACATTTATCTTAGCTTCAGATTAAAAGTATACATTCACATTTTTCTACAGTAGAGGAAACCAGATTGGACAATAACTTTTAAAAGCCTACAATTAGATACCGAGAAACACATACTACAAGACTTATGGAACTGTGAAATAACTCTTCTTTACAATAACAAAACGAGAATTTGGTTTTGAAGGTTTGTATACAGCTGCATTTTTGTCTTGCTCTAAAAAAAATCTGATACCTTTTCACCGATCTGGTGAAAACCTTGTTTCCATTAGCCCTCAGTTTTAATAACTGAACTCAGATTCATATTTTGATGTTATATTAGATTTATAACTAAATGTCTGGTTTAGTTTTTGGAGGAGTCAAATGCTTAGGCGTTTCTAAAAAAGTTCATTGGTCCTCTCTGCATCATTAAATACTTACTTGTAGAAAACAATCTTCTAGAGCTAGCAGCGTATTTTAAAATTAGTTCGTATATTTATAATGTAACTGCTTTCTCTTTATCTGCCCATACTGAATACCCAAAATAATGGCATTTATGCTTCTACTTTATAGTCTAGTTGTGGAGAAAAAAAAATAAAAGAAAGAGAGAGAGAGAATTGTGGATTAGCACTACAGAAGTTTCAAATTTCATGATTGCATTAACTTCAGTGAAGTCATGCTGATTTATACCAACTGAGAATCTGTTCCTTTTGTTTTAAGTTTTAAAAGTTTAAGTTCAAAAGTTCAATAAGTTTTAAAATAATAGTGCTGTTTTCTGTGCTAGTAAAGCAAAGGACATACTTGATATTGTTTATATTTTCATCTTACATTTTTTGCAGGAAAGTTTGATTCTCAAGTAGTACACAAGTAACCTTGAAACACATTATATAATGCTTTAGATTAGAAACCTAGGGACATTTTTTCTTCCCTCCTCTGTTCTGGGGGGAAAAATTAAAAGGTATTCATGCTATGTGTATATGTAAAAATATTTTTGTAAATGTAAGAGAGTTTGATACCAGAAGGGTGGAATGAATAATTCCTGTGGGTTGCACCTAGCCAGCAGCCACCCTATCACAGAATCACAGAATCAGTCACAGAATGAGTAGGGTTGGAAGTGACCACAGTGGGTCATCTGGTGCAACCTCCCTGCTGAAGCAGGTCATCCTAGAACCCACAATTGCATCCAGACAGTTATTAAATATCTCCAGAGAAGGAGATTCCACAACCTCTCAGGGCAACCCATGCCAGGGTTCAGTCTTCCACACGATAAAGTTCTTCCTCATGTTCAAGTGGAACTCAGTCCACAAGCTCCATGTCTCTCTTATCCTGAGGAGCCCAGAACTGGACACAGACTCCGGATGTCACCTCACCAGGGCTGAATAGAATCCCTCAGTCTGTTGGGAGTGTTCTTCCTAATGCACCCTAGGATGCCACTGACTGTCTTGGCCACAAGGGCACTGCTGGTTCTTGGACAGCTTGCTGCCCATCAAGACTCCCAGATAGTTTTCTGCAGAGCTGCTTCCCAGCAGACTGGCCCCCAACCTGTACTGGTACATGGGAATTACTCTTCTCCAGGTGCAGGACCCTGCATTTGCCTTTGCTGAATTGCAGGCAGTTCTCTTCCCATCTCTAAATCTGTCAAGGTCTTTCTGAAGAGCTGCGCAGCCATTGAGATCTTATCCATCATCAGGGTTCTGTAGCAAGGTTGAAGGATACACCTTACTTGATGCCTTTTCGTGGTCTTAAAATTAAGAGAGCTGCACACAGTTAGGAGGGAAAAAGGGTTTTTACCTTGGTATTTATTTAAGGATCCTTAGGTGTGATGAAATGTACATCGAAATGCACCCCGATGTCCCCACCGAAGAAAATGGCCACACCACAATTTGATGAGTATACAATTATATGCCTTGCAAAAATTAGCATATCTATCAAAGGCTCCCCAATCAGGGACTCGGGTGAGACCCCTCCACCCAAGGGACCCTCCCCCTGGATGGGCCAATGTAAACATTCTTTGTTTACAGAATGTGCTCTGGAGAGGACCTTGGTTTCTTTGGGCTTTTAGAATGTTTAGTCTCTAAACTTAACGAAATACTGGGTCTAAGGGGAGTTATCGAACTTAAAGAATTATAACTATGTAAGCTAAAGGCACAAGGAATATATAAAACTATATAAAAGAGTATATAAAAGGGGGTATAAAAGAAAAGCAAAAAATCATCATGGCATCAACTAAGTTAGGTAACAGCAGCAGAAAATAGAACTATGAACCATCTGATGTTTATGACATAATGGGGATGTGTAATATAATGGTGAGGATTCCTCAAAGAAAAGTCATGTCCTAGTATTCTAGATAAAAGTTTTGAGGTTATATATTCTATTGTCTACTGTTTTGTTGACAATCCTGGGAGGATTAAAAACTATGGTTATATAAGAAACTGTAACATATGCAACTGAATGAGACAAAGCATCGGTATTTGATTTCCTTCCTGTAAAGTGCACTTGTGACAGGCTTGCAATTCCCTGGATCTTCCTTCTGGCCTTTCCTGTAGATGGGTAACATCTACAGGAACTAACTTCCAGTGAAATGGAAGCAACCCAGTTACCTAGGACTGCTGAAAAATGATTGAAAGTGGCTCAGTGAGCTCGTCTGCCAGCTCTCTCAGTACCCTTGGGTAGATTCCACCCAGTCCAAGAGACTTGTGCAGGTCTAAGTGGTGTAGCAGGTCGCTGACAATTTTCTCCTGAATAATGGGCACTTCATTCTCCTCATCCCAAATGAAAAGAAATAGAAACCTGTTCATCCCTTATCCCCTCTTTTAAGATCATGTCATTAATGTTTATATCTTCTCTCTCTAAACACAGAATCAGTTTCCATCTTCTTATTTGGATTCTTCCCCCTAAGAATCTTATTTGGAAGGATCAAGAGAAATTTACAATTAGAAAAATTAGAAAGCAAGCAGCTTTTCTCACTTTTTTCCTATGATCTCATGATTCTTTGGTGTGTATGAAGACACTAGCAAAACAGTTATTATGTTGTGGAGGAAATGTCTCAAATTTATAGTCTTACAAGAGATATTTCATTTGAATTAAGTCAAATTAATCACTTAAACCTGCTGGCCTGGGCATATGAGTTGTTAGAAAGTTTAGATTATATCTTTGTTGTAGCACAAATGACAAATTTTGGTTCTTCCTATGCTTTACCACTTAGAGCAAGTAGAAATGGCATTGACTACATCTCTATTCAAAAAAGTGTTTTATCATGATTTAATTAGGCCAAAGGAGTTCAGCACCCTGCAGATAAGAGCTGAAGATAACTAAATAGCCATAGATTTTAATTGGTTTGTGGACAGAATCAATCAGCAAAAAATGTGAGCATAAAAGAGTGAGCAAAACTGTTCAGGACTTCTACTTGTTTTTCTGAATGCGGAATACAAGGTTATTAAAACTTAAAGCACCTGCTAACAAATTTTTCAGTTGCGAAGGTCATGCTCTCTTTTATTTAACATTTTTCTTTTTTATTCAACATTAATCTTTAAAGAATGCTCCCATTATTCTGTTATTTAGAGATCCCTGTAGAGAGGAGACCCACTCTAAAGCGAAAGCTTCTGAAGAGGTCAACTTTTACTTTTCCAAAACAGTATCAACTAATGCCTGAGTTACAGGGCATGAATATATTTCCCATGGAAAATTCTATTATAGGGCACATCATTTTAATAGAGGAAGATTTAATAAAATTAAAGAATTGTTTGGAAAAGTGATTATTCAAATTAGCAAAGAGTATAGTGACTTGTCTTTCAGCTCAGGAGACAATGTCCTTCCAGGAATTCAATTGAAACTTTGGGGCTCAGAACAAAAATAAACACTTCTACCCCTCTATAATATGCAGCAGGTTTATACAGTTTAGTAGTTTATACTGACATGCCTGCCAGTCAAGTCTTTTGCAAATACTCTATTTAGTTTATATGACAAGATTTTGGCAGTGGGGGGAGGCCAAGGTCTGTCCCTGTGGCAGACACTGAAGGTTGTCTCTGACTCCGGAACTGGACACAGCTGAGTCCTAGAGCCCATCATCCAGGTTGGTGATGACTCTGTGAAAATATAATTAATAAACAATTAAAAAAAAAAAAGTCAAGAGGAGCAGGGAAAAACAGAAAGAGTGAGAAACAGCAGAAAGAATACCAAGATCAGAGAAGCAGAAATTGGAGGTGGTCCAGGGAATGGACCAAGTATTCACTGTAACCTGTAAAGAGTCCGTGCTGGAACAGAATTTTTCTGAAAGACTTCAGCCCATGGAGGACCCATGCTGGAGCAGGGGACGAGCATGATGAGGAAGGAGCAGCAGACAGATACTGTGAACTGCTGACTGCAGCCTCCCATCCCCCAGAGAAAATGAAAGAGTCCATCTAGCCTTGGACGAGTTGAAAATGAAGGAGTTAAATGAGGCATGGGAAAAGGTGGAGAAGGAAAGATACTACTTATGACTACAAGAATCTATTTTAAGTGGAAAAAGATTAAATTAATTTTATGTAAGTTGAATTTGTTCTACCTGTGACAGTAACTATTAAGTGATCTACCTGTCTCCACCTAACCCATGTGCTTTCTCATCTTATCTTCTCCCCTTGCCCTGCTGAGGAGGCAGAAGAAGAGAGCAAGCTGCTGGGCAGGCACCTGTCCCTTAGCCAAGGCTAACCCACTGCAAATGTGGGAGCTGATACAAGCCTAGGAGTTGAGTGTAACACAAAATGATATTCATGTATGTTTATGAGAGGAGGAATTTTGAAAGCAACCAAATCATGGTTTGCATTTTAGTGTGACTTTGGGAATTGTTGGCTGAAGGTTTTTACCTTTTTTTCCCTTAATTTTAAAAAATATATATTATTACATATGTTATTTTAAGTGGAAAAAACAATTTCTGGATGAAGTGTGCTACAGAATTTGAAAGAAGATAAAATCAATACAGATAAGTTAATGTCAGGTATAATAATCACGACACTGCTTAGCCTTCACAACTAAATAATGTAATTAAACTGTGAAGTGAAGTACGTTTTTCCATTTTACTGAAGATCATTCAAAGCTTCAGACAAGAACTTTACGGTCAGTACTGAGTAAAATTTTTTATAAATTATAAGATTAAGGTAAGAATAGATATTCCTAAATAAATACCTCTGAACTGGGGAAAAGTGGGGAAAAGGAGGAGGGAAAAAAGGAAGAAAAAGGAAGAAAGAAAAAAGGAAGAAAGAAAAAAGTAGGCAAACTCACACCCTTTGTCAATAAAATCCATGACAATCTACCAACCATAGAGATTTTATCTTCAAGGAACCCCCTAATGGTAAATAAATTGTTCTGGAAAATATATAGAGAAAGCATCAGTAAGTTTGCCCTGTTCTGATTTTCATCATAATCTTCACTTTTACTTTTGCTATGTTGTTACATTATTAACTTTCACATTTGTTACGGTTATACCTTATTAGGTTAAATCACAGGATTTAATAAGGTTGTTTTTTTCTAAATTATTGTGTACCAGATGTCATTTTCTAGTCACCAGATCTTACGTGTTTGTCTATTAGATGAGCTTTTTTAATAAGAAGTAATTATCCTTCTCTAGGAATTTTTACACAATTATTAAATTATATTATAAACTTCTTCTGCATAAATGAAATAGGCTGAGCTCTTTTAGTTGTGCTAACCAGGAAGAATAATACATTTATTTTAAATCAGTAAATCTAATTTACTTATGAGTTTAATTTGTTTGTTTGTTTGTTTGAGGAAAGGTTATACATCTGAAACACACACACAAAAAATGGGCATTATCTCGTGCTTGGGAAAAAAGTCACTGCCTTGTAATCACAGTAAGAAAATGAAAAATATTTGTCAGCAATTGTTCATTTGAGCAGCTATGTGCAAAACCTAAAATACTTAGAAAGGAGTATTTTGCTAAATGTTAATCATGTGTCAAGTGACGACAGGTGAGGTCCACAATCTGAGAAGTACACGTTACTTGTCATTTACAAAAGCAGCCAGCAGAACCTTTAAATAATTAAGCTAATGAAAAAAGATCTGAAAGAAAAAACACAGAAATCATGCCTTGCTTTCTCACTGAAATCCATCTCTTTACTGAACTTTCTGCTCTTTTTAAAAAAATGAAGATCATCAACAAATGCTTATCTTCTTCAGTTATTGTGCTCTTTCAACTTTCTTTCTTGAATGGAAAATAGAAATTTATTCTGGATTATTATTGTTGTTATAGTACTTCAGCAGTAAAATTCCAATTAAAAACATGTTCTTTCTTAATCTCTTTCCAAGCCACTGTATGGAACTGGCAACCAGAATTCAGATTTAACATTTTTACTTTTACTTCCTTGTTGCTATCCCCTATATAATTTACTTTAGTTCTACTCGTTCTTCATAGAAATACAGCAGCAAAACAACAAATGTGGATATTTGCATGCATATTTGTGAGAAATAAAATACTTCAGTGAAGTTCCTGCATTTTTTCTATAAATAGTAATAATAGGACTGCAGTCACTTCCAGACGTGGAAGTACAGTGCCAGTCCCCATTCTGCAGACATTTATGGCTGGCATTTATCATGTATTTTTCTTTTCAGAAATGCAGAATATAATCTATAGCTTCTGTCTGTATTTAATCAAACCCCTCATAATTATACTTGATCTAACTTAACAGTAAGCTCTTTAAAAGTTAAGGTTATAGTAAAAGTATTTCATTTTAATCTAACATTATAGAAAAAAACCCTACCCCTACAAAACCCATCCTGCCACAAAAGTCAGTTTATCTGCACAGCCTGCATAAAATGCCATTTAATTCTGTCATACAGAAAGTCATATAACAAGCCAAAGTATGGCAGCTCAATGAAACTGTAGCCCAGCAAATTCAACTTTGCCAATACTAGTCAGTGCTGTAGGCTTAATAGGGTCCCAGAACTGGCCAGGGCTTCCCTTACTCTCAGTTGGTTTTGACCACTTGCCTTGGCCATAGTACACTACAGCCAGAAAACACTGAAATAAGGAGATATGTATTTCAAGCATAATCTAGGCAGGATATAATTAAATGTCTTGATTGCAGGCACTCATATGCTACCATGTGTACATTTGACTGCCTTTGTTTCTTTCACACGGAGATGTGTACAAACATCTCTCTGTGGACTTCACTGCCACACAGACAAATGTAGAGAGCTGTAATAGAGAAGCCTGTTCTTGGTTCCTGCTCAGTACATGTGGATGACATCATCTACAGCCCTTGTTTTATCTTGAGATTAAGGGGTTTATCTACAAGTAACATTCCCTTACCTGACAGTAGAAATGAAGAATGGAATGGCTTATTTGAACAAAATCCTTCAGGAGCCCTAAAGACCACAGTGCCAAATAACCTCACAACAGCCATGCGTTTTAGACACAATTTCCCCTTTTCTTTTCTCCCAGAAAACTAACCTAAAGGTTAACATTAAGTTTTAACTAACCTCCACCTATAGGCCTGTATGGGCACTACATGCTGTATTGCCACGTTCTGGTTTTGTTCACGTGGTTTAACTGCTGCGTCAGTGAACAAAGTTCGAAATACTACGTTTTTTTTTAAAACCTTCTTGCACCCTGTACCAGATTAATGTGATTCCTATCAGAAGTATGAAATACGCATATTTATTTCTATCCTACCCTAACTTTCTTCCCCATAGCTTCATTCATCTCTGGAGATAGTCAGAATCAGTAATTCACAGTTAATCACGTTTTCTTCAAACGATATCAGAGAATCAACAAGAAACACATACAGAATTGTAGACAGGCAAATAGTTGTTTTATCCTGGAACAGAACTTTGTCATGCCTTAGGCTCTTTCTAACCTAGAATTCCTACTGAAGGATAAAAATAACTTGTACTTTTGTTTCATGAGTTCTAAGGAATTCAGGACTTACTATAGCAGATCAATGGAACAATTCGGTTAAGTAGCAGAGAAACTAGAGGTCCTTCTGCCTGTTTGGAATAATTTACACTTTTCTGCAAACCGCAAATAAAATTGTAAAGTACAAATGATGCAACTGTCTAAGACAGAGAAGCAACAGAAGCCAAAAAGAAATTCCATTATGTGTTGGGAAAAAGTCTTTCTTGTACAAAAAATGGAAAACTTGATAAGCATACCCCATAGTAATTATTTTATATAACCAAAAATTTTTTTTTATATCTTGGCAGGATTATAGGAGTTACTAATTAAGTTGTTTATTAAGTTGTTATTGTTGCTTATTAAGAAGTTTGCATTTGATTTTGTCATTCTGAAACATATAAAATAGAGTCCTACATCAAGTACAATATGAAAACAGGGCCGCAGTATCAAGAATATATATCATATAATACTTAATATTTACAAAAGCAATTGCAGCCTAAAGTCTCGCTTTCGGTTAATCACCCTCAGGTGTAACATATTCAGTTTAAGTTATGTTTGTATATTTCAAATTAAAATAATGAGTAATTATATTTATAAATTTTGCATCTTTTAATGGATAATCAAGTTCCTAATCCTGTACTCCTGAAAAATATTTTTTCTGCCTCAGCTAAATAAAAGAGTTATGCCTTAAATTGATTATATTTTCCCCAACTCAACTCTTTTCACTGGTACTTCAAGACCGTTTTGGAGCAGAAATATCATTAGAGAGTATTCCTATATTACTTTTGAAAACCACCATTGTTTTTACGTATGTTTACGTTAGAGCCACAAAAAACCAAACCAAAAGAAAAAACATGCAAAAAAACCCCCACAATCAAAAACCAAAAAAAATTCAGTAGAAGATTCACTTTCTCGACAGGAATTTTCTTTTGCTACGTTGCTGCTATTTTGGGCTTTGAAATGGAACTTTTTTTTTTTGAACCAAACATGCCAAAGGAATATAAAGAGCAACTTTCTCTGCTTCTTGACTTATTTTACCTTAGTTTATTGTTTATTCCAACACTTTAAATCTTTTCATCCCAGGGATGTGGATCACAAATAGCATGTGACTTTTCTTCTGGCTTGGAAAACTTTAATTTTGAGTTTTCCATGAAAAAAATTAAAAGCAACTGATAAAAATTGTGTGAATAAGTAGCAATAAGTTGTCTGACATTAAATACTTCAAATTTAAAAATTCTTTTCAGAAAAACATTTTATTGCCTATCTCCTGTTTTGCAGCAGATTGCCCTTTCAGATGAAATGTGTATAAAGGAATCAAACACAAAAGGCCTTTTTGCAGAGCTCGCAAATATAATTTGTTACAGTAATAGTTTGATGGCAAGTTGAGAATGCCTTAGAGAGCTTCGAAGTAAGTTCATTTACTGCCTTTGATTGCATTCCCCTAGAGTTTCAATGTAGAATAGATTAGGGGAACAGTTTGGAAGAAATCCATATGGACTCAAAATAGGTAATTATTACCCAGTTTTTCTATTCATATTCCTAGATAAATTCAAGGGCATCACAGAATGACCAAAGACATTTAAAAACCTCAGACTATTACAATATAATTTTTTTGTGACTTAGTCAAGGTAAGGTCTCTCAGCTATGTCTAAGTATTTTATTTGTTGTTCCTTTAAAGTGACTTTTTATTTTCATTTCCTCTCTTTAGCTCTCTTCAATGATTTTTAAGTGTTAAATGAATTAAATGACAAATATTTTGTAGATTTTTCACACTTCTGTAATGCAGATCAGCTGACATTATAAGCAGCTATAAGCAGAATATCCATGGCGAATGGGACTACAGGTCACATCCCCTTTACTTAGAGACAGAAAAATGGACTTACTGGAACTGCTACGGAGGTTTTAATATCCTTGGGGATTGTGACTGTGCAGTGAAATTCTCTCAAAGGTGCAGTTCATTTCCTTCCAGCATTGTGCTATGGAAGAACTGCTGCAAAGCAACTGAACTGAATCCCAGATTTGTATCTCCTTAACTGCAAAGGAGAAGCCATTAAAACACAACCATTTCCTTTTGCAATGATGTTTCAAATGTGTATTAAAAGAAAATTATACTTGCCCCAAGCCCCACTTCAATCTCATTTTAATTGATAGTCATTGTTTGTATTAGAGAACTGTACGCAGATAATGAAGTTACAGACAAGAATGTCCCTTATGGAGATATGTTAAGACATAAAATGGGACTTCATGTGACCATCAGGGTCTTTTAATTTGTCTGGAGAACTAATAAATGTTGTCTTCAGAGGTGAATTGAATCCATCTCAGATAAAATTGCACAGGGATTTGGTATGTGTTGAAATGTGTATTGGAGAAATATTCCAAGCACTTAGACAGAAGAGACTTAAACAAGGAATAAAAAGATTTTTGGGTTTATTATTGTGATTTTAAACAAGAATAGGATGCACATTTCTAACTGTAAATCTCTACTGCAAGGAAACACTATCATGTAACCAAGAGGAAGGGACTTTTAGTGGAAACAATGGACAGGATTTGGACTGAGCAATAGCAAAAATGCAACAAGCACAAGCACAGGCAAAAAAAATCTCAGTGCACTTTAGTCACACATTTCCTACACTTTAGTCACTCATTTCCTACCTCTGTCTTCATGTCTTTCTTCTCTCAAGCTTTTTTGATGAGTGTATATCAAAGTGTCATTTTAAAAGAATCCTTTTGTTCTTCAAACAGTTTTGAGTTTCAAGTGGCTGACACGAACAAAATTAAAAATGGAAGTAGTGACTAAAATATTTGCAATTTGTCTCTGTTTTTATACATCTGCTTAGTATGATACAGCTTTAAAGAAATTAGCTATGAGTTGTTTTCACAGACAACATTAATTGACACTTTGGATGTTTTTGTTTGAAACCTCAACACTTGAAATTACAGCTTATTATACTCATGTTAAAGTACAATTTTTATAAAAATGTAATATACATTATTTTCTTTGTTCAAAACACCACTGAACAAAACCTTAGTGCAAAGAAACCATAAAACCACAATCATTTTCATCCATGTAATTTTAGAGTCAAGATATTCCGATATTCACAATCTTCAAGAAAAAGGCGAAGACTACTGTTATCCGTAAGGATTTTCTGTAATGCAGATGCTTTTGGTTTCTTGGGATATCCTATCTGTTTACTGACACTAAAGGATTTTGAAATTCAGCAGTGAATAAGTGGAATGAAAGTTGGGCAAAGACATGTTTTAGAATGATTAGGAAATATAAACAATTAGACTTTTCAGAGTATTTAAAGATACCTTTTTGTCACAGAACATTTTTGCATTCCTTTGTGTTTGATTTGAGAGAAAATTTCTAAGTTCTTTATCTTTAGTTTCAAGACTGTTTTACTTTCCATTTCTTACACATTCCAATAATTGCATAGCACTATTTTAAATCCTAACAAAGAGAGAAAAATATATTATCAATAATAACATGACTAAAATATTAATAATGGTATTAATAACTGATCTGTAAAATTCCAGAGAGATATCTAAGGGTTCTGGATCACATTTTTCTTTCTGTAAGAACGGCACTAATGCTAATGGATACAACACTGCATTGGGTGTCCCATGGCAAGGCATTGTCCTTGGAGGGCTGCAGAGGTGACTTCAGTGAGAAGAGACCAGGGCTGCTCCATGCCAGAAACAAGTAGTTCTGCAATGGACATCAAGTTCAGACAAGAAGCAAGGGAAGGTAGAGATCCACATGGCAGAACAGGTATTCCCTGCAGTCCATGGCAGAGCAGTTGGATATTACCTGACAGGGATCATGGCCCACAGAGATCCTATGCAGGGGGAGACCTTTTTCCTGAGACCTCCAACTTATGGGAAGGATCCACCCTGCAGCAGTTATCCTTACCCCTCAGGCCTCCACCTACCATCTTCCCTGTGCCATTCGTGTGGCCAGGGAGGAGTAGAAAAGTTAGGAATGAAGGAGTAAAATTGAATGTTGGCAAAAATGGAGGGGAGGTAAGGACCGTTTTCATTGGTTTTTAGCACTCCTGCTCTGTTTTTATTTGGTAAAAATTTATTCTTCATAGAATTGCAGGGTATTGAGGTTAGAAGGGCCCTCTGGAGATTATTTGGTCTGCTTCCACCTACTCAAGCAGGGCCAGGTACAGAAGAGAGAATGGTTTGGTTGGAAGGGACTTTTAAAGATCATCTAGTCCAAGCCCAGTGCAATAGGCCAAGATGAATCCACCACACAGTGTTATTCCACTGCCTTCTCCCATTTATGTGTTGACATTTGTTGTGCCTTTTCTTCAGCTATAAATTTTTGTGAAACAAAAAAGCTCTGGTTTTGATTGATATCATCATATAATAATTTTGATTGGAAAAGACCTCTAAGACAATCAAGTCCAGTTCTTAACCTAGCACCACCAACGTTGAAACCAAGATCTTAATCCACGTCTAGGAATCCTATAAATCAAGTTTTGCTCTTTGGACTTGACAGCCTGTACAGTCCCAGCTTGGTGTCCATCTTTCTATATTGCACTTAATTGCCATTCATCTTTACCTTGATTCCCTAAATGAGAGGCAGACAACATCAGTCTGTGGATCTCTGGCAGCACTGACCAGAGAAAAGGCCAAACCTACTAGTGAGACACAGCTTGTGAGTATATTTTTGTTAACAGACTCTCAAAAAAAGATGTAAACTTGAGCTCAGCATTCCTTGTTACTGGGCCTAGAGAAAGGAAGAGTAAAGTGTATATTGACTTCTCCAGTCAGTTTGCACTAGAGAAATTGTTCAAACGGTAATGAAGCTGCAGACCCACAGCAAGAGTAGCGTTAATTGAAAACCATACTATACACACATATTTTTCTGGGCAGCTGGTTCAAATGGTTCATGAAACTATATTTCTGTTCCAAATGACACCATAAGTGAGACAATTCCTTGCTATTCTCACATTTTCACTTTTTTTTTTTGTGGAAAAAGTCCACACTTTTAGGACAACTGACCGATTATTTACAAGATCATCTGAATTTAATGAGACCAACTGCATTTTCTTTATAAAAAAAGTACTTTTATACTATGTTTAATACTAAAAGCAAGCTTTGGAAAACTATTTACATTTAAATTGAAAAGAATTTGATACAAAGAGGGGAAGCCTTTTGAGGAGCAGCTTGGTTTGTTCAGCCTAAAAAATAGGAGACTGAGGAAAGACCTCATTTCAGTCTACAGTTACCTCATGGGGGGAAGTGGGGATACAGACACTGATCTTTTCTCTCTGGTGACCAATTTTAGGACCTGAGGGAAGAGCATGAAGCTGCGTTAGGGGAGATTTAGATTGAATATTAGAAAATGTTTCTTCATCCAGAGGGTGATTAGGCACTTGAATAGGCTCTGCAAGGAAGTTGTCACCAGGCCTGTCAGAGTTCAAGAAGCATTAACACAACACTATGAGGCACATGTCACTTTGCTTCGACTGGCTGGTTGAGCCCTGCATCTACAGTTTCCCTGATAACCAGGGACTGCTGTCTTAAACAAAGTGTTTTCATTCCAGATAAGGGAAAAGGCTGATAAGAAGCAGACCCTGCAGAGATGGGGTAATGCTTTTTATCATGCTAATCTCCTCCCTTCAGATAAGACACAACTGCATCTGACGGTGTAAAACTCCCCCCCAGTGGAGATACCAGGGTGTTCCCACATAAGACTAATTGTATACAACTTGACCATCTCTTTGTTGCACATGCCCCATCCCCAGTGGATTAAGATTTCAACCACCACTCTGCACACAGACATCAAAATATCAAAGATCAAGTATCATCAGTGGATCAACAGGAGGTGATATCTTTCCATTCCACTATTTTGTCTTGTACTTTTCTTCTATCTTTTCCTTATATATTTGCTCCATGATATCTTTATAGAAAAGAACAAAACCAGCTATATACCTCCCTTCTGCTGCAACCAAATTGTTTTAAACCAAACCTGCCTCATATATACACTGGTCATTCAATGTTGTTTCACTTTAATTCACCCCAAGGGATCTATTAACAACAACCTCAGTTGCCCTGCCTAAGCAGCAGGTCATAACAACATGGTGTGGTTCTTGGGGTTGTCCTGAGCAGGGCCAGGAGTTGTTCTCAATGAGTCTTCTGATCTAATTATTATCTTAAGAAAGAGGCCAGTTATAACACATTTAAAATTTGCTTTTCAGAACTGGTAAATTTAGTCCTTATCTTTATTCATGTGGAGGTTAATGAGAATCTGGCATCAATTTAAGAATTAATACCTAATCAAGCAAGACACCTGAGGCTGAGTAACTAGCAGATGTTTCTTGAATTGGAACCTTAATGGCTCACTAATCAATAGAGTGCCATAAGTGTATTTCTTCTGCAATTCCAGTCAGAGCAGATGTGTTTAAACAGAAACATAAGTGTGCAATAATTAGCTTATTCAGTGTGACTAGCAACAGTTATCAGTTCAAAGGACAGAGGATACAAAAATAAGGAAGCTTTAATAGAATACATGGATCCTAATCATTACTCCCAAATTAAATGTTTTCTCTCCTGATGAAAATACCTCTAAATACGTGCAAAGAATTTAACTGTTTGCTATGTATAGTGTATTTAATTAATTTTCTCACTGATAAAAACTGATAACTACCCTCCAGTTTAAACAGAAGGATCTGGGTTGGAAGGAGATGGTCTTTAAGGTCCCTTCCGACCCCCTGCCATGGGCACAGACACTTTCCAGAAGACCAGGTGGCTCGAGGTGACTGTAAGTCACATTGTAAGGTCTGCCTCTTATATGCAGTCAAAAAGGATTTTAAGGCTACGGGGAAGGAGGCTGAATAACAACACGGGGGTTAAAAAAGCCTTCTTGTTTTCAGGAATTCTCAAGTAATGCTTTTAGGACAGGAGAGGGTGGTCAAATATTGGAACCAGTTTCCTAAAGAGATGGTCAATACCCCAGGCTTGTCAGTGTTTAAGAGGCATTTGGACAACTTTTGGTCAGGCCCGAAGTGGTCTGGCAGTTCAACTAGTTCAGTGTTTTAGTGTTAGAGAAAGCCTGAAGAAATATTAATAACTCCTTCTTATCCAGACTCCTGTTAGACAAGAGAGTTCATAGGAAGAGTATTTTAGGACTAGATAAATTAGAACAAGAATATCCTTTCTAAACCAAACAACCTCCTGAAACAATAACATTATTAGTTTAAAAAGAAAAAGAGGTGTATTTTTAAGGGAATTACATGGATAAGAACTGCTTACATTTCTAAATGCTTCAGAAACAAGAACTGGAATTCTGAGAACTCCATGTATTATAAGTGACTAAAAATACATAAAATACTGAATAAAATAATCTTGTTGCTTAAAAACAAGCTTCTAGCTTCAGCTGAGGTGCCTTGAGATTTTAGACATCCTCACTCTTCTCTTAGACATGACACAGGACCTGTGTGAAACCCATTGGCTTCTAGAGTGGCACCTAGAAGGTGGAATGACAAGGTGGAATAATATTTTTTCATTTTTTCGGAGACCATAGTCCACCTATTCTGACAGGAGTAATGGTTTGATAGACTGATCAAAAAAATAAAGGGATTTTTTTCTTTTTTAAAGTAAAGAAATTACTTTTAAAATACCTCTTTTTTATGTACTTGCAGAAACTGAAATTTGCTTCAGTCTCTTATCTTTAAACAAATTAATCCAGTATAAACTATTCTTTTATCTAAAGTGGCTTCAGCAATTATATTTAAAATTGGGAAATCATAAAAGTCTTAATACTATAGAAGTGATTCTGAGATATTTAAAAAAATCTAAGCCTTTCTTTGTGTATCTTTCAAAATTCAGACTTCATGAGGTGTTTTTATTTAATGAGTAACAGACTGACTCAAACATTCTATTCTATTTAGTCTGGGTAAGACTCCTGTAAGAATTATCTAAATTGAAACAGTGTGTTAAATTTAAGAGCTAGAAGCAAGAAAAGAATAAGTGTAGTAATATCAGCCGTTGTGAGGCTGCTTAATTTGTATGAATTGTCTTTAATGAAAGAATACCCTTATTTTCTTCTTTTACATTACTGCAGCATTAGATAATTAAACAAAAAGAAAACAAAAAGAAAACAAAAAGTATTGATTTCAGAGAAGACATTAGGGTATTTTAAGGGATAATCTGAAACGGAATTAAGCTAGACATTAATCCTTAAAACCTCAGAAAAGTTAATTTCTATGGACTATAACTCCTAAAAGGGAAGAATATGTACTGTCATAGAGTAGAAATTTAAACATTAGAATGTATTTTACTGACAGATGATAAATTTCTTTTTCTGCAGTCTGGCCACATTTGTCAGCCATACCAGGTAAAGTTCACAAAGACAGAGGTTTTCATGTACCTAACCTATTCTACTTTCCGGGGAATTAAAGACACCAATTTCCAATGGGATGCAAAATAGGAATTAAACACTTAAATATGGATGGAGCACCTCTCCTATAAGGAAAGGCTGACAGAGTTGGAGTTGTTCATCCTGGAGAAAAGCAGGATCCAAAAAGGCCTCATTGAGTTCTTCCACTACTTGATGGGGTCCTATGAGAAAGCTGGAGAGGAACTTTTTGCAAAGGTATGTAGTAATAAGACAAGGGGTAATGCCTTAAAACTGAACAAGGGTGGGTTTAGATTAGATATCATGAAGAAATTCTTTACTGTGAGGGTGATGAGACACTGGAAGGGTTTGCCCAGAGAAGCTGTGAATGTCTCATCCCTGGAGTTGTTACAATATATCATTCCTTCTCTGAATAAACTATATTCTACCTAGGAAAGCAGATCAAATTACATAATGGGAGTGAAGAAATAATATGTAATAAAACCTGAACTAATCTTCATGGAGCAAGAATATCAACCTAAAATTTGATCTGAACTGATCAGACAATTTCATATGTCACTTGAAAATTTTCTTGATATATGCATACTTGAGGTCAGAAAAGCCTACCTGTTAGTTTAATTACAAAACAAAGTGCATTTATGTATAATAGAAGGAATAAATTAGACCACTAGAGTTATTAGGAAAGGGTTTGTGATAAAGATACTGATAGTTCTTAAATTAGAATCCACAAAATCTGAACAAAAAATTCTGCCGAGTGGATAGTAGTTCATCACTGAGTTATGTAAACCCTTTTTAGTACATTTGGCAAGTGAATAAAGTTCAATTCACAAAATAAAGAAACAATTTTCACAATATTTTTGTTTGAGGGAATTTGCTTTATTTGTTTAGGACACAAAAAAAGCATCAACATTCTCATATAAAATATTTTGAGTTATTTCTGGTTTTCAAAATACAGCTACACAGAATTTCAAAGAGAGGAAAGCTGAGAAACACATCTTTGTCTCAAATCTCATTAACATAACTCAATATGTTCCTCCTCAATTTTGATACAAAATTTAATTCACTTTAATGAAAATTAATTATCATTTTTATTGAAATCATGATCAAGTGTTTCCATTTGCACTTGTAATTTGCTTACATTAATCAGTTATTCAAAAATTTAAAAAATGGTGATTTAGCATTTATTTGTTAAGCATTTAAAAAACATCAGTGCTCTAAGTTAATTTTCCAGAATTCTATTTGAAGCTAAACTAATGATTTTGTATTTCTTGGTAAAGGTACCTAGTATTTAGATTTTTGAACTTTTTAGCAATATGGTGGTCCTTTTAATAAATTTTTAGACTCCACTGAGCATCTTTGAATGCCAAAAAGCCCTCTGCCTCAAAAACATTAATAATTTTCTTTTTTATTTATTTAGTCACATATAAAGAGTAATTTAAGTAGGCATACAAAATCTACATGAAACAAGTAATCATATATATAGATCCATTAAAAAGTCAGTACTTGCTCCTTCATACTGTCTGATTATTTTTGAGAATTTTTAGAAGAATTATGTCATGGAAGAATATAACATAGAGAATATCCACCAGAGCCTTTCAGTTTTTGATGGTTCTGTCACACATAACACAACAGATGAAAGAGGAAGAGACTAGAGGGACTGAAATATGCTGAGAAAATATTTTTGAGACCTTGTTTCTGAGAAATCCTTTATAATACAGGACTTTGAATCGTGAAAGGAAAAATTTGAACTGTTTAAACACATGGAATGAATTGTAAGCACTCTTGAAGGGTAAAAAAAATTAAGACCAAATCATGCTGTACTTCTGTCAATTCGAAGCCCATTGTGTCATATTTTTTGTCTCTTTACATATATGTTCCATAGCTGTACCTTGAGTACTTTGCCCTGCTGTAACTGCTGTACTGAAACAGACAGAGACATGTCCTTTGCTACAACTGTTTTGGAAAGCAAACAAATTCTACTACAATGTCCTATGAACTACATAAAACTGAGAAGAAATCGTTGAGATTATTGCAGAATTAATTTGATCAATAACTCTCATATTCTTAATAAAGTAACACTTTGCATAAATGTATTTATTTTTAAAATAGTGAAAAGACAAATTAATTGTTTCATATCCTTGCTTCATTTAAATTATTTTGAAATACGCGGTTTCATCTTTTCATTTTGGTGTAATATACTTAGACTGTTACATCAAAGTAATGCATTTCTACATTAATCTCATATGAATGAAAAACCAAATTAAGACAAAATTGGCAAGCATTTTCCTGTGATTTCACAAGGAATTATTAGAATGTGTCTAATATTATTTCTGTATAGAAACTTTGGGTATGAAAAGAAAAAAGAAAAAAAAATAGCATTTTCTTCCAATTTAGAGTTTAAAATGTCAAGTTTGTTACTCCCCCATTGCAGAAAAATATTGAAAAATAAGGAGTTTTTGGGATGAATTTTTGTATTTCTGACATGTTTCACTAATGACACAAATCTGGAGATTCAGCAAAGATGAAGCACTGCTATTAGGTTGTTTCCAACTCTTCTCAAATTCACTACAAAATCATCCTGCCAAGGTTAACATATTCAGTCTAATACACATAATGCATTTAAGCTGTGAGATAATCTTTAGACCTATAACTGGTACTTGTTATTCAACTAAAAAATATAGTTGTGGTTTGTGGGTATGTGGGGAAATGTTTCTGTAAAAACAAACAAACCCCCAAACAAATAATGAACAACAACAAAAAAACCCCACCAAAAATCATAATATAGGATTAATTTTTCCTTTTGTACTCTTTGCCTTTGTGCTAGTTTTAAAACTGAGCGAGAAGCTTAAGCCCACTCAAACCACCCCTTTTCAATAATGGAGGAAAAATACTAGGAGAGACTATAAATTTGAGTCACAATTTACTGAAGAAATCTCAAAAACCACAACACTATTAATAAAAGATTGTACAAAAGAATGAATGATTTACCCATAAAAAGGGAATTCACCACCAAAAGATGGTGCCTAGGCCCCTAGGACAAAGACAGGATGGTGGCCATTCCTGGCCTCTGTGCCACATGGGCCCCCTGGGAACAAAGGCAAGATGGCATGGGGTTCTCACATGGGATCACACGGCTCGAGAAAACAAAGCAAAGAACATGACAAATGAGTTTCTGTGGTTTAGCGCCCTCACCCAGCCAGAAAACAATGGAAAACAGGGGCACAGCAAAACCTGGAAGGCTATTTCGTTCAAAAGGAGCTATGTTACTGAGCTGCTCAGTCTATGTCACCTGGCAGGGGCTCCTGGCGGCAGTGGTGATGTCAGACAAAGGCTGGAGACTTGTGGGAGACTTCCTCTCCATAGTGAGCACCGCAAAAAAAAAGAGAACACCTCCGTTTCTGCCTGCAGTTTGTAAAGGGGACAAAACCAATCACTTCTATAAGTGGGTAAGAAAAAAAGTCCCTCTTCCAGATCTCGGTGTTCCCCATTGAAAACTGTCCTCACCTGGTGTTGTGTGAGGTGTGCAATAAACAGCTCTAAACCTCCACCCCTTATCCCTCTGCCTGGGGGAGCTTTATAAGAAGTTCTCCATACTTCATGTAAAGGACCTAAAGCCCTTGTAAGATCTTACAAAAGAAACCCCAACCTATCAAAACCTCAAAACCCCAAAACCCTTTTAAACTTGTGTATGTTAAATATCAATGGTTAGAATATGTTCATTCACTAAGTTACCAAACAGGAAAATGCTGAGTGAGCAGAGAAACCACAAATTAAAATACAATCATATTTATTACCAAAAAATGGAACTGCAGTAATTGTGTGACACCAACGTTCAAAAAAAAAAAAAAATAAAGCATTGCCTTTTTAAGACAGCTGCAAAAATTTAAAGAAAAAAAGAAATGCACTGATTTCAGAAAAGTCAGTTTTATTTCTCTAGTCAACACAATATTCTGTTATATTTCAATTTTAAAAAGCTATATTTGTACTTAATAATAATCATTATGTGAAGTCTATTCCTTATAGAATACCCTTAAAAGTTGCTTAAAATTAGTCAAAATATAGATCTCAGCATGGTACCTTTCCAATATCCCTGTGAACAGCAATAATTTTTACCTTATTACAAATATTCATAATGATTTGGCGTAAGATAATTTCATGAGAAAATGGATATCTTTCTAATTTCTGAATAATACCATTGACTCATTCCAACAATTGAATAATACAGTTCAAAATGCAAATTACTCTTCTTTATTTCTTTAGGCTTTTGCCGAATATTACCATTAAAAGTCAGATGGTTTTGCCACGAAAAGTTATAAAGAAGAGCCAGTGTAACTGCTTATCAGTATTTTTCATGTTCTTAGCTTGTTTTCCTATTATGAAAGAACAATGAAGTTACATTGTCTTTGTGCCTTATATGCTATATATTTTGTTCCTATTTGATTTACTATTTGCCAAATCTATGATAAAAATAAATCAATAATATATTAAAACCATGGTACTTTAAGAAGCTATCTTACACTCTTGGAAAGTTGTTATTTTTCTTAAAAATTTATCATTATTTTATTCAGTTGTGCATCTACATAATATGTGACATGGCTTGTTCTTCATGTCTTTAAATTTAGTGTCTTTTTATAGTGTTATTTTTATATATGGGGGACACATAACTTTGATCTGTATGGAAATGAAAATAAGTTCATATGAGCTGTGCTGGAATCTTGGACTAGATTTATCACTAAAAAAATCTTTCAATTTATGTTTTAAATCTTTTTTCACACTGCTTGAAAATAACATGATACTAGAATACTTGGTAGGTACTGTAAATACGTTTTTCTTGAAGATTTTTGGAATCACATTCATCACATCCACAATCTTGGCTTGAAATATGCATAAAAAGAAAAAGAAAGAAAAATTCTCTTAGAGGAGGAGATAATATTCATCTATTTTGATTATGGAAGTATGTATGCCCTATGGTGCTTTTTTCATAACCCTTCAGAGTAGTCATTTTCTACTTTCTGTTCTCTGTGGAATGACATTAGTGCTTCATTCCAGAATCACCACAGAATATCCTTTCTTGCTGCTTCATAGAGAAAGCAGCACGTAAGTGCAATATGGTAATTATAATAAGAATTGTCAAGAATATTACAATGATTTATGTCTGTGAAGAACAATTTAGCCTTCTTTCCACAAAGATCTTATGATTGTCTCTTGTTCAGAAAACACTACTATCATTGCTCACTTTGCAAATCCTATTGAACCCCCCGTAATACTTCATATCTTAAAAAGCTTTCAAGGCTCTTCCTCCTTGACCTTCATTGTCCTTCCTTGACCTGGATTACATGATACCCAGAAACACTTCCTTCATGCATGCTGAATACCTAATGACATACATCTTTCAATAATTTATTCCAGTGCAACACTCACTTTTACAATATGCCTTCACAAAACATGTCAGACAGTATAATTTAATCATCAGTAATACTTAGCAGAATATATTGAAATTATTAAAAAGGATTATGCTTATTCAGCTTCTGTCTTCTATCAAGCGTGACTACTGTGTCATAAGGGAATGCAAATGACTTAATTAAAAAAGTTTTACATAAATGATTTTTATGAATAGCTTTTAATTTCAACAAATAGGAGAACAGGTGGATATTTCCTTAGAATACTGATTGTGAGATCAAGCCATAGTGTCTCTGCCATATAGGAGTATTTTAGGCATTTGTAATAGATGTGAGGCTGAAACAGTATTTCTTGCTAAAGCATGTTACAAGGTCTCTGACTCTGTCAGGCTCTGGGGCCCAGGTGTTTCTCTGTCCTGTCTTCTGGAACTCAGCCTGGTGCCCTGGAGGCTTGGGAGTTGTTTTCCCAAGCTGATGTACGCAGCTGCTGCTTTCCCATTTGGAGGCAGTGAGTCTGAGCATGTATCCCAGAGACACACTCCTGCACACACAGGGAACACAGACACGGCTGGCTGCAATGAAAACACTGGACAGGGCATTGTCTTTAACAGTCTCCAAATATTGCACCACCAGGACTCACAGAAAACACAAGTATAGATGAAGTCCCTAAAACGTAAGTACAAATAGCCAAGTACCTTTTCTCCTTTCCAGTTGATGAGTACCGAAGTTCACTAGTGAAAATACACATGCACCGCTTCTCACTCTCTAGGTTCAAAAGCATGTTTGCATGCTCATATATCCCTAAAGCACCAGAACAATTGCTCTGCCTGGACACTGAGCCCTCTTACTCACTGCGTAGGTGTCCTACTCACTGGCTGATCAGGCCTGATGTTCACTAGCAAACACATGCTCATTTCAAAGGTATCCCACATTTGCACATCTTTCCATGCACTCCCTCCCTGCCAGATATCTCTGCCTGGACCTGGGTCCTCCTATGCTGTCTGGGCCAGCTTGAAGTTTGCTAGTAAATTAGATGCACTCCCACCTCTCACACGTCCCAGCTTTAAGAAAAATGCACCTTCCACTCGTCACACCTGCTGACACCCAGGCACACAGGCTCTGTGTCCCAATCCAGCTGCTCACACCATGGACACACAGACCCTGTCAGACCTGGTGTCACTCCAGTTGCAAGGTCTGAGTTCACCAACAGTCTCTCCGGTTGCAGTCTGAAAACTCACATGGGACAAATGGTGAGATTACAAAGATAATTTAGAAAAGATTTCATAAGGCGACAGGACAGACAGTGATGATTAGGCATAGGGCTTGGTCAGCCAAATGTAACTGATGACTTGCATACACACAACTGGCTCCTCTTATCCCTCTTCTTATCATGCCCTCCTCCTTTTTTAAGTCTCTGGTCCCTCCTTTTTCTCTCCCTTTGACCTTTCCTAAACATTCCTTAGTAAATCTTGCAGAGTGCCACAGCCCCCCTCAAATTTCCCCATACTTATGTTCCCTTGCCTTCCTGTTCTTGACAGCTATGAACTCGATTGACAGTCTCCAAAGTTAAACCTGGAGTTTCTTAATGGGCCATCAATTACCATTTCAAGACCTTTAGTCATCAGTCTCTTTGTCACTTGTCTGTCAGATTGGTGTCTGTCTGTTTCATTCATCACTTTGACTCCCACTGAAGTGGAAAGGGATCCTGATCTGATAACCTAAATGAAGCAGATGCTCTCACATTCCATGTTCCATCACAGTCTATTAATGGGAAATTTGGTACATAGTTTTAATAACACCTCTTTATAGGTATATCTGCAAAAGTGATGGGCTTGCATTTACAGTCAGTTACTGAATTTGCTGAATAGATGTATATTAAAAAATTGATGAACTTTCCAGCAAAACTGAAGGAATAAGAAAAATACAATTTTATCAAACAATGAAATTCCAAATGCACAGTGATAAACATTGTTACATCTTAAAAATCTTATGTACAATGTTCTTGTCAAAGGCCAAAATATTCTCACAATTTTAAGGGAAATAAAATTTTGTACATGGTCTTTGAACTGAATACAATTAAAATCCTTAATATTTTCTAATATCTAATATAATTTTACATTAGAATCACATTATGTGCCTCATGGTTATTTGCTTGCTGTGCTTTTTTTCACGTGTTTCTTAAAGCAGGATGAGTTATGACAAATACAAAAAAGGCTAAATGGAACTATGTGAGTTCTCATTTAAAGTTCTTTCACTCAAATGCAGCAATATATGGATGATGGTGGTTTTACTTTTTTTTGTGCTGTGGGTTGAGACTGTTTTTTCAGGTTTTGAACCTTCTATCAGAATTTAGGATGTAAGATTAATGCTTTGTATTTTGTTGAATCTGACTTTTTTTAAACTTAAAGCTGTATGGGGGCTTCTATTAAAAAAAAAAGGCGGATAATGTTGAGTGCTGAATGAAAAATTAAAAACAAATAAAATAACTCACAAAAGGAAAAAAACCCAAGCAAATCAACCAAAAGACCTTGATGCAATATAAATTTTTCTTCAATAAAATAATGTTATATAATGCTATGTAGTCATACAGTAAAGATATGGCAAAGCTAAAGAGAGGGGTCTGACAAATCATTCAGTAACTTTCTGAATATATGTTTGGCAGAACATATTCACATACTACAGCAAGTTTGAACACTTTCTAGATGGGAGATACAGCCCAGTTAAGTAAGCTGAAGTGAAGAATCCACCACTGTCTTTCACTTCTGATTTTATAAAAATATTGTTCTTTTGCTTTTTTAAGAAAACCCATCAATTAAAATGTCCAACTTTATACTTCACCTTGGATTTGAACCATAATGTCAGTTTGGCTGTTCCTATAACATAACTCATGTAACCATGAGAAATATCTCACTAGATGATTCAAGCATAAAACTGGGTGATCATTATGATTTTCATATCTTTTTCCCCAACAAATTTAAATCACTTATTTACACTAGCATCACATAAATTTTTCATAACAAAAGTTACCTGCAAAAAAAACCCCTAAAAAAATGTTCAGATATAGCATCACAGCAGTGAATTTAACTCTTAAAAATTTAGATAATGTTCTGAAGAAAGATACAGGAATAAGAACTAGTGACATTATACACTTTTATGATTCAAAGAAAATATTTTTATTTAAACAGTACTTGATGTTAAAATCACTGCAAATATGAAGTGGCAGGTAGTAGGATAGTTATTAAAAGGTGCTTAAAAATAAACTCAAATAATCTTAAAATAATTTTGAGCATGTATGTCACGGTGATTTTACATATTTTCCTACTGAAATTCTCATTGCCTAATAATTAATATAAATTTTCATTAATGATTTTATTGTAATATTTGGGAAAAATAGCACCATTTTACAGATGAAGAGCTAAAACATGTCATTAATCTCTTCAAAATATCCCTCTGATCTTTTGATTCCAAGCTGGAGAAATATTATTTCTCTTGATCAATACTGGTGTTGCTTAAAAAACAAACGGAACCAAACCAAACCAAACCAAAACAAAAAGAACCCAAAAAAACCCCAAAAGAAGCTAAACTGAAAGATGAGACACATCTACCTCAACTTAAGTCATGTAAAAGTTCAGTCTGGACTTTCATACAGGAATCATCTTTCCTATTCTAGGTCATAAATTATTACAAGAAATATTGCCTCCTGGATCTTTTGTCCACTGTATCCACTGACTGAATTTAGTAGTCTAAAGTTAACTGAGATAAACCTTACCTCAAGAAAATTACTGAAAATCACAAAGTGTGTCTGTAGATAATGAAAACATGTGTCTAGCTCAACGTCTTACCCCTAATCCTCCATAATGATAGAATATTAAAAATATTTAAGTTAAAAATTGTTGAAGATAAATAAGTAAAAAGGCATAATATGAAATATGTCATTCAGTCAGTGAGGTGAATGCAAAGGAGGCAGGTGTTTGCCCAAGTGTCATTAATTAGCAACCTGCCTGAAAACAAACCAAAATTGTGAATATAGGATATTTTTCTCTCAGATACAAAGGGACAAAATAATGAAACCTGCAATTTCTTTAGAGAGAAAAAGGTGTCAGTAAAAAAGAAGAAATTGTAAGTACTAGTAAGTCTGTTCTTCAAAACAAAGAAAGCTTTTCTCTTTATTCACTTCTGAAGAATTTTACAAAAAAAGCTTGAATCTGTTTATTGGTAAAGGGAAGAGAAAAAAAATGTCTAAGGTCCTGCAAAGCAGGATTTCAAACCTCTGAATACAGAACCTGGGAATCTAGATGTCTGGCATTTGTAGTACACCATTTTAAAGGCTATCACTCAAAGGTATTACTGTTACATTACGGAACACGTGGTACTTTAAAAACAGCATGAAATTCTGCCAGTTATGAAATCTCGATTGCTCTATGCACGAGCAGTTTTTTAATTCTTGTTACTGTTAAAGAAAGCCCTAACATTGATAAAGTACCTTGCACTATTCGGATCTAGTATCGCCCATGAGAGATGGTATTACATTACTCCTGGAGCAGCTAGGAGGGGCACCATGAATCTTGGGTACATCTTTTGTAGTCCAGCTGTGTCAATTGAGTGTGCTCTTTGATAATCAAGGATCGCTGTTTCCTTCGTACAAAGAAGTTTAGTATAGTCTTAAATTTTTAATTCTTGGGTTGCAAGGACACGAGCACAGTTCTCTGAATCTTATTCTCTCTGACATGCATTTATAATAATGTTCTTACAGTCATATGCCTAAAAATGCCATAATTGACTTTTAGTTTCTCACTGTTGATGTTCAGCATCTGATGATGCTACATTTAATATCTACTCTTTTAGAGAGTTGCAGGTAAATTAGACTTTGTAACAGACTGCATGCTTTTAACCCTTTTTCCTGATGGTAAACCATTAATACTTCATATATACACTTCAGAAAAATATCCCTCTTTAGAGAAGAAGTTAGCAAAGATTTGATTTCTCTTGAAGAAAATATAGTCAAAATGAAGTAAATAATCCTTTTCTGCAGGAAATATTTGTCTTCAATAGAGATTAGACTACAGTAAAAAACAGTCTGAGCTATCTAATTTGTATTCTCAGAAGATAGCCTAAAAGGTCGTGTTGATTCTTCCTTGCATTAAAAAGGAACAGCTTTAGAAAAGGTT
Organism: Oriolus oriolus; assembly: GCA_013400235.1. Taxonomy (NCBI): domain Eukaryota; kingdom Metazoa; phylum Chordata; class Aves; order Passeriformes; family Corvidae; genus Oriolus; species Oriolus oriolus. Next base: position 40,302 of record VXBT01007666.1, read on the forward strand.
AGTATAATTTGGGTTCTCTAGGTTTTATTGTTGTTGTTTTTACTGGTGCTCAAAAGAACCCCTTACAACCTAACATTTGGACAAAAGAAAAATCACTTATATTATTGAACTAATAGGTAATTTCATCTCATAACTTTCCACTTTGTTAAATTGACAGCCTAGTGATGCCTTTTCCTCATCTTAAAATTAAGAGACCTGAACACAGTTAAGAGGGGAAAAAGGGTTTTACCTTGGTATTTATTTAAGGATTCTTAGGTGTGATGAAATGCACATCGAAATGCACCCTGAAATCCCCACCGAATAAAATGGCCATGCACGATGTGATGTGTATACAATTATATGCCTTGCAAAAATTAGTATATCTATCAAAGATTCCCCAATGAGGGACTCGGGTGAGACCCCCCACCTGAGGGACCTTCCCCCTGGATGGGCCTGTCTTTGTTTACAGAATGTGTTCTGGAGAAGACCTTGGTGTCTGGGGTTTTTAGAATGTTTGGTCTCTTGGCTTAACACAATACTGGTTCTAAGAGAAGTTACCAAACTTAAAGAATTATAACTATGTAGGCTAAAAGCACTAAGAATACATAAAATCTATATAAAAGAGTGTATAAAAGGGGGATAAAAGAAAAAGCAAAAAATCATCATGGCATCAATAGAAATATATTACTTATCACAGTGTAGACTTGAATT
>VXBT01007666.1:41270-167576 GCA_013400235.1 Oriolus oriolus
GCTTAAAAATACTCATTAAAAAAAAAAAAAAAAGAGTGAGTCAGCAAGGACAGGAAAGTTACTCACAGTCATTCAATGATTCCATAGAAGTGAAAAAAAGGGAACTGTGGTCATTCAGTTGCTGAATTTGTGGCCAGCATAGCTAGATACTGTTATCTCTCTAGCAATGGAAGAAGAGGATGGAACTGCCACGTGTGTGTTAAACATTAAGACAAAGAATAAAAAAAAGTCAGGTTAAAAACTTTTTCATCTTCCCTTTCCAAAATCACCAAAGCCAGAAATGGAATTAAAATGCTGGTGAACAGCTGTTGTGGTGAGGGATGTGTTGAAGGAGCTGTCAGACAGCTAAAGGAAAGGGAACAAAGTAAACTGCTTTCTCCTTACTGTACTCCCAAAGGTAATATAGTCAGAATATGCAAGCAGAAAAAAATTAAAAATTAAAAGGACCTACTGTAAGATCATAACTATTTTAGTTATATGTGATTCTCATCCATAGGAGATTTGACCTTTGATAGACCCCTGTTTTATAACAGCAAATATTCTTTAACTGACTCAAGCACTACCTCTTATGGCTCAGTTCATTGATTTAGACCTACTCAGTGTGGTTTTTTTTCAGTATTCTTGTTCGGTCAGGTAAAAAAAGACTAATAGTACAGAGGTCAGAAAGAAAATGATGAAGGGTTAGAGGGAAAGCAATGAAGTACTAGTGACAGTGAAGTAAATCTGCATTGGCATGGCCTGACATGAGAGATCACGATTCTTAATCCATCATTTTCCTTTTATTTCCCCCTTTAAGAAACATTTTCTTTCTAACAGAGGAAGAATCTTCATTGACTCCCTCTTCCTGTTAAGGTATATTAAATTTGAATAGCATATGAACATTAAAAACCGTGAATGTTTTAATTGCACAAGGTAGTGAATCTTGCAGGTGAAAAGAAGAATTCCATCCCTTTCTCTGCAACTGTGTATTTTGAAGAATGCTTTGTAAATAAGAACATTCAGCTGTATTCAAAAATATTGTCTTGAAGGACATTACAGTAAAAGCAAACTTACTTTACCTTATTAGGGCTTTTCAAAACAGGATTTGCTAAGCAAGGAATAATTCTCCATGTGCACTGAAAAGATTTAATGAAGCTCCTGTGGGGGAAAAAACCCTCAGGCTCTCAGCCAACAAGTATTCCACAATTTGAATAGTTCAACTAATGTGAAAGAAATATGTGCAGATAGTTAAAACACTGACCAAACAATGATTTCAATTCATCAAAGTTTAACACCAGTGAGAACCACTAAATCTGCCTGACCTATATTTCACAAGCCATTGCCTTTCTCCTAATTATTTCTGGAGTCAGACCAATATCTTAATTTTGATGTCTTCGTAGCTATTTCATTTGGGTTTTTCCTGAAGTAAATCTCCATGTTTGTTTTTGTCATATTTTGCTTCACTAGATAAAACTAATACCTCTAGTAATTGACATATTCTCCTTTGAAATGTACTTTTCACTGTAGTCATTTCACCATGTTCTGTTTTGTACAACTTGCCACCTTTGATTACTCATCCCAATCCAAAAGGAAGGAAACTGTCTCAAAAAATGTAAGGACATTTTCAGCATATGTTAAATAACCATGATCTCTCTCTATTTGGCAGTTCCCAGGACATCTCTGTCCTCATATTTACATTTCAGAAAGTTCTGAATCAGTGCACATCGTCTGTCACAAGGTGGAGCCTATCCAAAAGCACTTCCCAGACAAAGTCCAGCTCTGACTGGATTAAGTAGGTATGAGCTGGAAGGCAGAGTAACAATTAACAACTGTAGCACTTACTATGTTCACATTTTTCTGCAGTAAAGGTTGGACCAGAGACAGAGTCGTGACAGACATCCTGGTGACCACAGTATTAACTTTGAATTTTTTCATAAATATGAAGACAGCCAAAGATAATGTTATAAGAGTATGTGATTTTTGAGGACTTACAGTAGCAGTCAAATATAGGAAGGGCCATGGAAACATACATCCAAACGGTGACGTGCTGAGTTATGCACTGGGGTCACAACAACCCAGTGCATCACTACAGGCTTGAGGAAGAATGGTGGAAGGCTGCTTGTTGGAAAAGGACTTGGGGGTGCTGGTCAACAGCCACCATGAGCCAGCATGTGCCCAGGTGGCCAAGAATGCCAGCGCCTGCCTGGATTGTATCCGAAGTGGTGTGGTCAGCAGGACCATGGGAGTGATCACCCCGCTGTATTCAGCACTGGTGAGGCCACACCTCAAGTACTGTGTTCGGTTTTGGGCTTTTCAGTACAAGAAAGACACTGAGATGCTGGAGCAAATCTAAAGGGCAATGGAGCAAGTGAAGGGTCTGGAACATAAGTCCTATGAGGAACTGCTGGGGGAACTGGGTTTGCTTACCCTTAAGAGAAGAAGGCTCAGTGGACACTACAACTGCCTGATAGAAGGCTGTAGCAAGGTGGGGGTCAACTTCTTCTCCCAGACAACTAGCAATAAGACAAGGGTAAATGACCTTAAGTGGCATCAGGGAAGGTTCAGGTTGAATACTAGGCAAAATATTTTCACTGAAAGAGTGATTAAGGACTGGAAGAGGCTCCCAAGGGAAGGGATGGAACCACCATCACTGGAAGTTTAAATAAACAAGTTGACCTGGCACTTTGCAAAATGCTTTAGTGGGCATGGTGATATTCATTTTCCAACCTTAATGATTCTATGATAGATATATGCTTTCCATTTACTATTTTACTTCAATTGTATTTGTCAAAATTACTTAGGCAAGTATCTTCTCGAATCATAGAAGCATTCATTTCGCTGTTCTCAAGATGTTTAAATTTTTCCTTCTAAAATATTCCAACACTAAACCAGAGCCTGCAATGTGAAACCTTGAAAAAAAGTCACTATTTTATTTTTTCTACGTGAACATTTTTGGACAGGTTTTGCACCAGAAAATATTATTGGCACAACATTAAAGAAACCTAATACTTCTTTCTCTGACAATAATTTACAGAGATTATTCAATCCTTATTTGGGCAATGCAGAACATAAAACTTCCCATAAACACTAATAGGCAAATTTAATCACTTATTTATTGTCTGGTTCTAAACAAAACCCGACATTTTATGTTGTCTTTTCTTCACTGCTGTTTTACTGTCTAAGTGATTCTTTTGCTGAGTGTGCTTAGAAGTCTGTTTCTTCTGTTGCTTTAGTCTTGATTGTAAGTTCAGTCAAGGGTTTATGGACAGCTCGCTAAAAATCATAAAAGATTTAATAAAGATGTTTTGCTACTGCCTAAGAATTTTACACGTTGCTTTCTGGTCCTTAAAAATCTCTTTACACACATTTTTTTCCTCATTTTAACTTCACAGCCCCTGCTGATTGATGTTGGGCTTGCTGCTTATTTATTTTTGTATTAAAACCAACTGAACAGGAAAATAGAAATATAATTTCGTGATACCTACTTTAAAAGAGTAATCTATATCTGGAAGAAATGTGCCACCAGTTTAGCTTAAGCAGCCATAAAAGTAGTATGAGAAAAGTATGGCAACGATGCTGGAATTTTCAAAGGAAGTAAAGAAGATTAAGAATAAATAGATAAATAAATAAACTCACAAAATTAAGCATTAAATTCAGAGAAAGTGTCACTTCATCTTTTTCATTCTTGCCTTTATCAGAATACTACAATACTGATCTTTTGACCTAATTGATTTTTTCTTTTTCCTCCTAGGACAACTTTTTAAAAAGGGTAGGAAATATAGAAGGTTGTGTATGGTTTTCCCTCATATTGTTACTGATTATTTATAGCAGCCTCCTCACGATCAGCATTTAATACCTCAATTGTTCTAAAGTAGTTTTTCTGATTTTGTGGTATTAATTAAGCAAGAATATGATAACACTTTTACTATAACATTTTCAAATTAGGAATTTGGTTTGTGTCTACTTTTACTGATACTCTGGTCTAAAGATACCCATGCAGAGTTAAATGTATTACAATTTCAAATATATTGTCTTTTCTAGAGCCTACTAGGTATATCCATAGAGCCTACTGAAATATTCATACAGTTGTTGCATAACAAATAAACAATTTTGCTTTCAGTTTATTATTTATAATTCAGTAATGTCAGGGACAATCTATGTTATGGCATATAGAGACCTCATAGAAACGCACATTATGAAATACAGGTATTTTATGCACCCTGTACATCAATGTGCATTTCAGATTAAACTATTCCCAAGTCTCCACATTATAATTGTAATTATCTTGGGAGCTATTTAATCAAAATAGTTCTACTTAATTGTGCCTCAAGAGGAAACATTAAAAAATCTTCAGAGGTTCAGAGAGACAAAATAGTAGGCATTTATCCTTACAAAGAGAAATGAAAGAGGTATTTGCAATTTCTTTCCAGTATGACATTTTTTCAAACTGAGGTGGAATATCATAGAATAAAATTGTTTCAATTTTCAAAAAATAGTTATTAGAGAATGATAAAATAGTCTTTTGTGCCATTTCTAATAAATTTGCCTTTTTCAATACAAACATTTTTGTAAGAACTATTAAGACAGCTTAAATAACACCGGTACTTGGTAGAAAGAAGTGGTCCTCTGATGGTTGAAAGTTATTGACTGTGAATTTCCAGAAATAAATTTATGCTTGATTTCTCTGTAACCTGATGAAATCAGGAAAAGGTAAGTACATAAGAAAAATCCTTACACTTTTTATTACTTATGATACCTACTGCTGCACACTCATAGATGTGAACGCAAGGCACAGTAATCTTTACCTCCCAGCCAGTCTCAGTGTAATAAATCTTTTATTTTCAGTACTAGGAAAAAAAAGGAAAAAAGTCATCATCTTATTTTGAAACCTGTCTTTTCACAGTCCTATCCAGACAAACTGACCGTATTTGATTAATTTATACTGTGTTAATATTTGATTTGGTATTTAATTATTTTTTTGACATCTAAGATCAATGTGTGTTTGTTGATCAAGTCTTTTGTTCTATTTTAAAAATCCTTTTGCAAGACTTGCACCTACTTTTTTGCATCACATTGGTGGTAAACTAGAAAGTGAAAAAAACTAAGACGTATCATTAATATTAAGTAAAATAAAAATCCTCAAATATCTTGAATCTTGAAAAAAGAGCACAAAACTCATGTTCATTAATTTACCACAATGTTTTCCAACCATGAACACAGTATAAAGATTATTTATACAAAATAATAATTAATCATTTAAAAATATATGTGGACAAATCTTGTGATCTGATGAGTTTTCCATGACAACAGAGATAAGTACTTTAAAATCAGAACAACTACTTAAAATTATTTATATTGAACTGGGAACTGTAATTGAAAGTCTTGGCTACTTTCTTCTTGCAAAAAAATAATGTGAATCTTCAGGTATTTTTTTTCCTTTTTATAAACCCTACTGTCTCTCAGGCTTGCCTCCTATAGTCTACATTCCATGATTGATTCATAAGTTAGTGCCGCCTAAAAGTACTGTATGGAACAGGATGTTGATATCTGAAAAGGGACTGAAGGATGCACGTGCTTTTTGTTTTCCTGACACTTTGTGTAGGAAAGTTCTTGATGCTGTATACAAAATAAATGGAGCAGGTGTTTGAAATATTAAGACTGTAATCTCAAAGCACTCAATAGAAAAAATTGATGCAATTAGCAAAATTAGCAACTTGAATCAACACAGCCACAAAGTAATTGAAAAAAAGTAGCTTGGGCACTCCAAGTCAGTACCACATAATTCTCTGATCTTCCATAACTCTTTCCCATGAGAACACCCTGAAAAAAAAAAACTTTTAAATCATAGGATCACAGAATCATAGGATACTTCAGGATGGAAGGTACCTTAAAGATTATCTAATTCCAAGTTCCACTTCCACCAACCAGCCACCCATGGGCAGGGACACCACCACTAGATCAGGTTGCTCAAAGCCCCATCCAACCTGGCCTTAAACACTTCCAGGCCTGGGGCATTCACAGTTTTTCTGGGCAATCCAGTCCAGTCAGCACCCTCACAGGAAAAAATTTCTTCCTATTATTCAGTCTGAACCTACTCTCTCAGTTTGAAGCCATTCCCCTTTGTCCTATCACTGCATACAAAGTGTATTTGTAAAAAGTTCCTCTCCTTCTTTCTTTTAGGTCCCCTTTAAGTACTAAAAACTGCAATTAGGTCTCCCTGGAGCCTTCTCTTCTCCAGGCTGAACAATATAAACTCTCAGCTTTTAGGTGCTCCATCCCTCTCATATTCTTTGTGGCCTCCTCTGGACTCACTCCAGCAGGTCCATGTCCTTCTTATGTTGGATGCCCCAGAGCTGTATGCAGCACTCTAGGTCAGCTCTCATGAAAGCGGCATAAAGAGGGAGAATCCCCTTCCTGGAGTTGCTGGTTACACTTCTTTTGATGCAAGCCAGCATACAGTTGGCTTTCTTGGCTGCAGGTGCACATTGCAGGGCCTTGTCAAGCTCTTGTCAATCTCCTCGTGGAGATACATTGATAGAGAGCACAACCTCCCTGTGGACATTGAGAATTCATTAAGAAAAAGCAAGGTGTACTTAAAGATTTAAATCTGTGTGTGTCCCTGTCCCGACACACTTATGTAAAGCATATGTAAAGGTTACCAAAACTGTTCCATCTTTTCAGCACTGCTGTTAAATGATGATTATAAATGCAGGTTTATACACTAATCTGTCTATAATATAACATCTTTGATTAAGAAAAACTATTTTGTGTGTCCTACAGAGATTAACATTAAGTCACTGATAGAAAATAGATAAGTACTTAATGTTTTTGCTATAGTTTGTCATTAACGATCCACCTCATACCACTGTGGATTCTGAAAATTGTTTTCTTCTTAATATTAAAATTATCTCTTACATATTATGCCCTTTTTTCAGTTCAATATACTTTGTTCATTCAGGTTAACTTTTGTACAAATTCAAAGCAGCTGAAATCACTGCTTTTTCACAATCAACACAGTCATCTATGCAGAAGGTTATCTATGCAGAAGTCTCATGAAAGGAAACATTTTTAATACTTGAGAATCTTTCTTTACATACTTAGAGAAGGGAAGGTTGTATCCATGTAAAATATTTGCTTTCAGGATAAATTCTGATCTGCCTATTTACACAGAGTGAGATATCACTGTTTACATCCAGTTTGTTTTTGATCCTTCACAGAAGGTTGCTTACTGTTCTTTTTCTCTTTTCAATTTTTGAGCTTTTTTTGAAATAAAATTGGACCACTTTTATATTTTTTTTCTCCAAGGTCATGGAATCATAGAATGATTTGCATTTGAAGAGACCTTAAAGATCATCCAGTTTCATCCCCCTTTCACTAGACCAGGTTGCTCAAATCCCATCTGACCTGGGTTTGAACACTTCCAGGGGTGGGGCACCCACACCTTCTTCAGTGCCTCACCACCCTCACAGCGAAAATTTTTTTGCAATATCTCATCTAAATCTACCCTATGATTTTTTTATAATATCCCAACTAAATCTACGTGCCCTTATAGAAAGTCCTTCACCTTTCTTGTAGGCCCTCTTTAGGTCTTTCTCTTCACTGCATGGATTAACTCTCTTGACTAGATAATTTACAATGTTATGAAACAATAAAACCAAAAGGTATATATTAGAAGAACTTCAACTAAATTTTTAAACTTGGGTAGGTCTGTTTATCTAAAAAGAACACTATTTTACATTTTTAGATAAACTTTACAACTTTGAAATTGACTTTTATTCCACGAAACTTATTCACCTACAATTTGGTGCCAAAATACTTTTTGCTTTCCAGATAAGTTAATTTTACTTCAATAAACCCTCAAATATAGCTTTGCCATCAGCTTTTAGATGATAGCAGAGTTTTGCTTTCTGAACTGCTGACTGAGTGCTTGCATCTCCCCAGTAACAATAAAAATACAATACCAATTCAGTACAACCAAAAAAGACAATCTGTACTTACTCAGATAGCAGATGCTTCATAAAATGGAGATCTGCCTTGCAGGTTAATTTCCACCCACTGATTCACTGGTTCCTAAGAATGTCCTCTTGTATCTGTAGGTAACCATGGATTTAATAGAGAATACATCTTTTAATTTGTGCTAAATCAGGGAGAATTTAAATGTAATTTCATACAGTAAAAGTGAAAAGAGTGGATTCTGTAAGTATATGCGGAATGTGATAATATTTATTTCAGTAGGATTACCTGATGAGGTCCTTGTTAAATGGGATGCTATGAAAGAGGGGAAGACAATTTTAAAAAATTTGCAGAAATGCAGACCTGAAAACCAGCAGTGGATACAATGACAAGAAACCAAAAAAATCAATGGCAGTAATTGCTGGGTTGTCAAGGAACTGCAGGGATACCTTGACAAAGGGCCTTAGCAACTGATGGGAATGTAGACCTGAGAGTCACAGGTATGGGAGCGTATGGGATATCTTGGAGCTATGTAAACTGATGGGACAATGTGCATTGGAAGGGGATTGGGAAGGAGCAATATAGGAATAGACAGAAAGGAATATAAAAGGAGCTGATCATGTGTAGAATAAGGCTAGTCTGTTTGATTGAGCCATGTGCCTGATCTCAGCCTGTCCTGTTTTACCCTTAACTACCAGCCTGTGTAATCTCAATCCCTGCCCCACTTGTGTGTGGAGGGGTGATACAGAGACTAAATGCTAGCTACTGGGAGGAGCAGTGTGAGTAGATTTGAGGACAGCAGCCGAAGTGAGGCCACAGGTGTGGAAACCACTATTAGCTAACTACTCAGACTAAAGTGCTAAATTAATAAAAAAAATTTTGCATTAATTGAAACTGAAATTGTATATTCTATAATAGCAGCCAAGAGTGTTTCATTGATTTCTTTAAGTTTTTTTAGGACTGGAAACCTATAGAATATAAAAAAAGATTTAAATTGGCACAGCTGCTCTAGCACATACAAAAAGCAATCAAACAATCAACACTACAAAAATTTTCTGTCTACTCTTGACAATCAATGATCCTTTTTCCTTTAAATTGCTGCACCTCATCAATAATAAAAATTAGTGTATACTTTATTTGAAAGAAGAAAAAGGGTGACAAGTATCTGTTTAAAATAAAGCATAAAAATAAGTTTTCTCTGTATTTGGTTCTGAGATGCAGGAAACTGAGAATTTTTCAGGTGGATCTTTTAACTGAAAAACTAAAAATACAGGTGAATAATAAAGATCATCAAACTATATTTAGAATGTTAAAACAGTACAGTTTGCAGGTGTCATTTGCAAATTATAGTATTAAAATTCTAGTGAAAGGTTTCAGTGCTAATTATTTTAATGAGAAATGGAAGTGACAGAACTGGAAAGCCTCTAGTGACAATATTCTTAAATGAAGAAAAAAAGTTGGAAATTTAACCCGATCTCATGTCTATGTCTCTTGGCTATAATTTGTGGGGTTTATTTTCCTATATGCTCTCCTCATAACGGAGTCTTGAGTTACATATGTATTTTTTATTCAGCTGCATTTTTATGCATTAAAACTGACCTGCATTCATTCACATTACTCCAGTGTCTACTGGGTCTATAGTCTCAGTAGTCTGGATATGCGCCCATAGTAGTACTGAATATACTATACTTGTTTTCCAGACAGTCTAGTATTTAACATGAAATGTTCGTGCCAGCAAAACTCTCTGCTTGATTTCTTTCAGTGTGACATGCTTTCAGGGCTTGGAACCATTTTGCACAGTTGAATGATACTCTAACTAAAAATTTCTTCAGGTTCTGTAGATAATGGATTACAAGAGTGTGCCCTAGGTATATTATCCATTTCCATAAGACACAAGACTTGCAGGCATAAGCTGACTTGATTGTTAAAGCACAGTCCTTCTAAGAGTATTCTATTAAAACTGTATTAAAACTTGCAGCCGTTACAGCCCACACAATATGCACATAGACATAGTCAAACTAATGTTTCCCTACCAGTCAAAGCAAAGGTGGAATTCACATAGCGAGAGATATTTAGAAACAGCTAGGCTTTGGCTAGTAAGAAACATTTGCAGTAATTGTGGGTAAAGATTAAAAACCCTGCAATTTTAAGTTACGCAGAGCAAAAGTCTCATTCAATTGTAAGGAAAATGTACATAATTTTCTGCAGAAATGCCTGCCTACCTGCTTAGTCTTCTTATATACACCCATATATACCTACTTACGGTAGCGTTCTTGATGGCTGGAGAACACTCGTCTTAGGAGCAGCTGCCTATATGCCAGCAGCCTGCTAAGGTGAGTGCATACACATTAGTAGGTCCGCCAACGTAAATCAAACGTTTCTGGGCTAGAAAGAGTGGGGAAAGGAAGGGTCGTCTGATGCCACTGACAGTCACTTCCCAGGAGAGCCCACAATAATTACAATAATGGTTTGCTGGTGCAAGGCCATGAGAACAAGGAAAAACGCTGCCATAGTGGATGTGGAAAATAAAGTGCCGCAGCAGCTTGTGTGTAAGGCTGCAAGTGAACGGCAGACTACTGAGGTATAAATGAAGGACTCTCAAGCAGTATAAAAATCTAATGACACTTAAGGCACTGTGCAACATTCTTGCACAGAATTATTAAATATTTATTAAATAGCTTCTACTAGCTGTATGGACCCTCTTTTTGTCCTGATATTTTCAATTTCTATCAAACATTGAAGTTTCCTAAGGGGTATTAATGGGATCACAGCTGAAATCCTGCTTTCAGGATTTACTAGTCAAAGAGAAATCATTTATATAGACATGCTCCACTGTTTTTTTCTTTGACATTCTAATACAGTCTTCACAGGAACAAATATTATATCAAATATTGTATTCTTGAAGCATTCAATATGTCATTATGATTTTTTAATAAGATACTTTCCACAAGACTGTTTTTTTTTATAAAGACTGATATCAGCCTAGTGCATTAGCTTATCTGAAAGATAATTTCCTCTAACAAGTTTGAAGTCAATATTAGGGTAAAATATTAGATTATTTATTATATTTTCTTGTGTTTCTATCTAGCTTGAGAATTTTTGATATTTCATATGAGAACTTTACCATGGTATACCTGTCAGTGTTTAAAAGTTGATTTAATATTTCACAAAATATTTTTTATTGTTTAATTATCAGCTTGTTTTTTGTTATGTTGTAGTCTTCCTCAAGGAATTAATAAAAATTTTGCATAACAAAAGGGATCAGATATATATTCTATACAAACTGAAAAATAAAATGAATTGAATATATAAAATTTAAAATTTTCCTTTTCTAAATGCTGATTTGTGGAAAGAAATTATCTAATCCATAGAAAATTCCTGGCCAATTCTTCTCGGGCTTTTGAAAACCTAATAATTTTGAGATGTGAACAGACTTGTCCTGAAAATGTAATAGGAATTACCTAGCCTATATTAGGTCTTATAAAAATCTGATTTTAATCAATAGGGGCAGAATTAGCCTATTTTTACAATTAAATGAAGAGACTGAATTTTGGACTGAGTGTCCATTCCTACTTCCCAGTACATTTGTTTTCATTAACTGAATATGTAGCATACGGATACAGTTATATATTCCTGCGTAAGTTACAATGTGGTAAAATTTAAGCATCTCTTTGGAGCATTTTTAAACATAAAGATCTGCTTTCAAAACCTGAACTTTGCAATAACTTTTTCCCCATTTGTTTGGACAAATGTTTAAGGTGGCATACCCTTTGCCTTCTACCAGAGGTGTGGTATTTGCTTCACACCTGTCCTGGAAGACCTTATATATTTAAAGAAAAATCATTTTGTGTGGCAAACGTAGAAGATGGATTAGAAGTAATATACCCCATCCAACTCAAAGCTTGTTTGCATGCTGCATTTCACCTTCTTCATTTTAAAAAACATATTACTTTCAATTGGTTTTTATCAATACAAAAGTCCCACTTAATGCAGAAACTGGTTTACACATAACAAGCTCTGCTAATGTTAATGCAACTGTTTATGAGCCATTATAGCAACTGAGTTCCTTTCTAGGGTGAAATAATTTTGTGAAGGTCAGATGGAGAATACATTTGGGGCGTGGTGGTTAAAGCAGCATCAGTAAAGCTTACCTGGTTTTGAAACAAATCTCCAAAGATCACTAGTTTTGAGTCTGAAGCTTTCCCTCCCAACACTGAAGAGGCCATTCTGTAGATAATAGACTATATATCAATTCCTTTTTCTCAATAAACTGATTAACTTCATCCTTACCAGTATTTTATAGAATTGCTAAATAATATTCTCACCACAAAGCAAAATATCTGGAAATTGCACAACAGCTTAATTTGTGTTTTTATTAAAATGTTCTCAATCAATAAATGACAGCTATAAAACTCTAAGATAGGTAGGAAAGACAGACATTATTAATCTTGGTTATTTTTTCCTTTATATTGATTGATTGCATTTCTCTAATTTATAATAAAGGTGATGTAATGTGCAGCGAATTTAGGTTGTGTTCAGAGTATCTCTGTACTCATCTGATTCTATTAAATAAAAATTACTCTTCTGGTAAAATACTAAACACATACAAGGAAAAAACCCCCAGAAAACAGCAAATTAAAGAAAAATTGTTATGCTTGTAAAACACTAAGCATACGCAAGAGACAAAACAGGAAATAGCGAGTAGGGTGAGAGCTCTTAGACACTTGTAACCACCAGGCAGAATTTCAAAGTATATGACTACAGTATTGTGAAACTTGTATTCAAGCAACATTTTTTCCTTCATGCAAAATCTAATGACATCAGGTTTAAAATTACCATTGTGCTTTAATGCACTACATTTTGTCTTCCACTTTATGACACACCTGCTGGAAAGCCCCAACCCTCCACAGTTAAATTTTCTGTCACTTAAGATAATTTTGGAAGCTATTAGAGACTACTCAGAGATGCAGCCTTTTTCCATATTCCTTCCAAAGCTTTCATCCACAAATAGTGTTTCTACAGCTGAAAATGGTCCACTGACATTTTTGTACACATTCTTGACTGATGTTTTACACTATAAATACATCTATATTTGTGAAGAATGATTTAGCATTTCTCTACACTGTGTATTTTTCATAAACTAAAATTTTCTTACATCTCTGAACTTCTGTGTATCTTTATTTTGAAAATAGCCCTTTGAAGGCCTGTGACTGTTAATAATTTAAAAGGAATTAGGTCAATAACTCTCGCTTAGCTTTAGCTAATTTATCAACTGTTGTAATTTGTTACTTTATACACACAGAGGGAAACACACTTTCTTAGGATCTCTTTTACCCTATTTTAAACCAAGTAACTAAAATTATGTTAGATATATTTTTTCCTAGTTGAATAATACTTACAGCCAAATATGTCGTATAATATTGCAGCCACAATAAATGTCTCTAAAATGTAGAGCTAATTTAAAAGCCCAGCATAAAATTTTTATTTTTGTGGTTTTCCATCATTGGGGAATTAATAAGTGACAGCAGCACTTAATAATTTCATAACAATGTCTTCTGTGAATTCCAGATCATCTTGGTTTGTCCTCAACTCTTCCTGAAAATTCTATTTAGATCTGTAATTCTAAGCAATTTAAGATTTTTTCTTTTTTTTTTAAATCACATTTGAACTGTAAAAGTTGTGACATATTTTGCACTATGTGATGCAATAAACTAGAAATCCAAGAAGAATCATTCTCTCAGATCTTGTTTAAATCAGTAGTACCAGGTGGATTGTAAGTTTGCCGAGGCTTGGCTTTATTAGTGACTGTTAGCTGCTTTAGCAAACAGCTGACATATTGCTACAGTAAGAAAAGCTTTTTTGGAATAAGAGAGAGTCAAAAGTATTGGCAGGGTAGTTTCCATTACAAAGTGCTGTTTATGGCACAGCATTTCTAAATCTGATCCATGCATCCACTTAGTAGGCCCAGTTTTCACTCGTGCTTCAAACACCTTGGTTTTGTCACATGGGTGAATAAAGAAGAGCCTTCGGGCATGGTGACAAACTGCAGGCTTTTGGAAACAAACATACTACATATGATTGTGTGGTACACAAGGTCTATACTACAAATTCTAGCTATATGTCCTAAGAAAAAAAGAATTCAGACGTATCTGTGGCTGACATAGTTACGACAGAAAAAACTTGAGGAATAAATGCAGATACATCAAGAAATTAATGATTTCTGGTGAAGATTGTGCAATTTGGGGAGAAAATAAAGATGCACCAGGAGTCCTTCTGATGGCACTTACAACATTCCCTTGAGGGTCTCTGTGACACAGCTTTGCCCAAACAGCAACGGCAGCAGACATTTCTAATGTAAACATCTCTGAAGCAAACTGAATAATTGCCTTTGAACATGGACACAGAATCTCTCTGTTCTCATCCAAAAGGAAAAAAAAAAGGCAAACCCAAAACATACCAAATATTCAGCAAAATCCTAAAAAATTAAGATGCTCATTACTAATCCATGAACACAGATGTCTTTTCAATATTGTTGTCAATCAGAAATCACAATATATGAAAATGTTTCCATAAGCAATACATTCAACAGAAAATTTTGAAAACAATCACAGAAAATTTTGACATAACTGAAAAGCAAGCAGATTTAAGTATATTTCTGTCTCCAGAAGGAATGTTTAAGGGTAGATGTCAACAGTAGCAAAACAACCTTCTCCAGCCTCTCTTTAGGGATGCCACTGTCTTGGATAACAAGAAATATAGCCTTCAGCTACACTTTTAGAAGCATGAATGTGCAGTATGCTATGCTAAAAATCTTGTTTACAAGCAAAGATGAAGCACACTGATACGTAAATGAAAACTTACTCTTATTATAATTGAAGTCTTACCAGTCTAATCCAAAAATCATTAATAATGCACATCTAATTATTACAGAAAAAGAAGGAATATGTGCATACAGAAACAAGTTTCAGTGCTACTGAAGCTACTAGTGTAGTAGTTAAAATTATTATACAAGGACTTCATTTTTACTCATTTTGCTCTTATGCTCATGCTTCTTCTGCTTCTCTGGATCCTGAAGTTTGTGGCTTCATTCTGGTGTTATGATGATTATTTTGCACCTGAAGATCTGAGGTTGTGAGAAGTATGATGTACACGTTGATGATTTCTTCCTCACTGTATGGTCCACCTGGGGTAATTTCTACATCTGATAAGATGCTTTTATACTTTTTCTTTTTACATTTTGCTCTACAACTCCAACTTATATACAGATTTCTTATACATGACTTTCAACATTTGTAGACAGCTTTTTTGTTGTTTTCTTTTGCCTCTAAAAGAAGATCTACATTTCTTTAGCCTATCATGTGTGAGAGTTGTTTATGCCTGTGGAGTTTCCAGTGCCAGGCCTGTTCCCTATTCCTTATCATCCCAGGACTGCAGTCCTCCAAGATGCATCCTGCATCACCACTTCTCAAGCCCTCTGTTGTCATACCAGATCTGTTTTCTCCTGCATTGTGTCAGTGTATTAGAGATCTAAAACCATGAAAGATGAATAAGAGTGAAAAAGAAATCACTGTAGAGACCTGCTTGACCAGAAAATTCTGTGATTCTCTAAAGTTCATTTCAGTATTACCGTCTGGGTTTTGCCATGTTACTGTCTAGGAGTGGTGTCTTGCATTTCCTGAATCTCAGCTCACTTTATGTCAGTCTTACCTGAAGAACTGAATTAAGCCCATTTTTCTGAGTGGGTCAAGGAGGAAAGACGGGTTGCTCCAGAGGACGATTCACTTGAAACCGCTTTCATGTAGAACTACTGGAGCAGACTGTGCTCTGGGCACTGTTGAGTTTTGGGTGCTTTATGCAGGAGTCTTAGGTCATCACAAACATTGTTCTTAGAGAAGCATAATGCCATTCCAACAGGATTATTTTATTTTTTCATGCAAATAATAAAAAAAAAATGACTACTCTTCAGTTTCAGGACCTGCACTATTCTGTCACTGCTCATCCCCACCAGGAACCAGCCCATTACTGGGGCTCTGAGCAACCTGTTCTAGTGGAAGGCATCCCTGCCTATGGCAGGGAACCAGATAACCTTTAAGGTCCCTTCCAACTCAAGCCATTCTGTGAAAAGTTGCTGCTACAGCTAAACTAAGTAAAGTAAATGTATGGGCAGGTCAAAAAAATATCAGAAAGAACAAGCTTTAGCTTTAGCCTTTATCCAGAGACCCTGTCAACTCAGTACAGAGATAATGTGTTAGCTAGCAGTGACAGTACTGTATTACAGCTACTCAGTGACAGGCATTGGTCTCTGTGCTCGGGAAAGAGAGGGGCAAGGCAACAATAAAGCAAAATACGTCTGAAATGTCAAGCACCTTTTGTGAAACAAAGGGGAATCTCTACATGCCTGTATCACACTGCAAATATTTGAGGAAAATCTAAAGGTATCCCAACGATTTTTACAAATACATTATTCAACATCAGGGGTCTCAGCAAAAGGCTACCTTCTGCAAGATCATTTAGCATGGATTGAATAGGAAAATGGGAGTTTTAGTGATTAATAAACACCGGCTATGTAGGGGTGATTTGTGTTAATTGAGCAATTATGAAGAGTTGATGTAGATGGGAAACACAGGTTATCATGCAATTTCCATTTCTACAGTGGAGTCATGTCTTTTAGAGCTCTGTCATTAACACAACAGATAAAATGTTGTAATTTTCTGGCCCCATAAAAAAAACCAAGTGGCCAGAAAACTAATCCTTGCAGATTATGTATTTTTGAGACTTTAAAAGGACTACACTCAAAAACTTCCTTGTCTTATGCAGGCAAGTCTCCCTAAAATTTTTCATGTTTCTCCTGTTTCCTACTTCCTTTCACAAAATAATGCCTATGTCAGCCATTCAGAACATGACTTGGAACACTAGACAGGCAAACTGTGTAAAGTGTCAATGACATATGAAATATCAGAACGTACTTTCTTTCAAAGATAATTGAATTAAATTAAATGCACTGCAGTTCATCTATGCCGATCAGATTTCTGATTTTCATTTTTTTTTTTTTTTTTAATGTGTTCTGAACTTTTACTGAAAGTGATGTTCTGGTATTTGTTGCTGGACTTTAACTTCAAAATTCATAACTATATCAGGAAACATGTTTTAATATATATGTCTTAATTCAGCAGCCCTGCATATATTAAATATTATTGTGATTTTCAGTGATATCCATCTAAAACTATTAATGGCTCTTATGAAACAAAAAGAAATAAAACCTCTGGTAAAAAAAATATCCCATTCTTTAAATAAAGGCTCCATTCTTCAGCACACTCAGAGATCTGGTACAATTTGCTTTGTCTATATGTTTAAGTGCCCTGAGAGCTATTTACAAAAGAACAGATCAGGACTGAGGAGGAGACACTCAGATCTTTGGTAGCTAATTGTTTTTACAGAGGGTTCCTCTCCTGAAAATGTGGCAACCCGAAACTGAAAAACAGCTGATTTGAAACAAAGATGTGAATCATTATGTTCAAGGTTAATGCAGCTGCCCTTTGCTCTCTTTCTGTATAAATGGTCTCACTCTGACTTCTTTCCTTGTTTTACGGACACCAAGATATGAATTAGTCAGGAGGCTTCATACAAGTATGCTGGTGCCCAGAGCTGCCTATCTTCACTTTCTGCAGTTCAGTGGCATTTAATTTTAATTGCTCCCCAAGCTTAGGCCAATTCTGGATGGCAAAAGCAGGGCAAGAATCATTCATTGCTCCTTTGAAGTCTGAAAAGCCTGTATTCAGATTGCCTCAGGCTCTCATTCTTACATTTATGTGAAAATGTAAGCTGCTGAACACTGCTGTTGAACATCTACAACACTGAATTAACAGGAAATGTCTTGTCAAGTGCAGCTTGATTTTTTTCCTGTGGATTTTGTGTCAGAGATCTTAATAAAAATAATTGAAAAGATGTCATAAAAATTCAGGAAAATCCATGCTAATGAGTTTGGATAGGTGTAGTTTTCAGATCATATTGCATAATCCCTTCATTAAACTTCTTTGGGAGGATTTTGACATCTGTGTATAGCTCCAAGTGCATACTACAAGTAAATGACAACTATAATTTCTCAGTATGCAAAAGTTTCTCACAAAGCAAAACCAATAAATGTTGCCTTGATGATGGTTTTGTAAAAGATGGGAGAAATCATTTTTGTCCTGTCTCTTCATCCCTTTCTTTCCTCGCTGATAGCAAAATTCAGGCCTCATGGAGGAAATTACTTCAAGCTCTGAGAAAATTGAAAGAGTGAGTCGCTATAGGAGATAAGCTGAAGTTGATGATGGTGCAGAGAATAACATATTTCATTTTGGGTGTTTCTTCATAGGGAGTTCTTTGAAACAGGAAAAAAGAAGCAGGCATCAAGATATACCAAAAGGTATGTCCTTTTCGAAGAAGAAAGGAATGCATTCAAATATATTTTTCTGTATGCATTGGCACTAAATTAAAAGTGGAGGAGAGAGTAAGTCTACAGGTGGGACAATGCTAGGCTAAATCTTCAGAGAAATTAATATCATTATGTACACTAAAGAAAAAACTACACTGTCAAATTAAATGTGATTTTTTACATGTATTTTATGGTATCTCTGCTGAGCTGACCAGACAAAGTACAAATAAAAGAAAAGGGCTGGGCAAAGAGAGAAGAAATTATTTGTAAACATTTGTGGGCCTTAAAGATTGTTTACCAGAGTTATTGCAGAAGCTTTAAAAAAACCCGACCCAATAAACCCTGCAAGACCAACAACCAAAAATCCCAAAACCAAACCCTGAACAACCAGCAAATACAAACAGTAGGTTCCTGGAAACCATATTCTAATACAACACACTTACCCAGTTCTAATTCCACATTTCTTCAGACAAAAGCCTTTCACAAAATTTCTGTTCAGGTTTTCCCCTCACACTGTGGCTAAGAGGAGAAAGTCTTCTTATCAGAAGTGCCTTGTGTTTGGAAAGGTACTCATCTGCTCTTTTGAAGTTTGTCTCTCTAGCAGTTTTCCCAGCATGACATTCTCCAAAAGAGGCCTTTTAAAATGATAGCTGCAGCTGCAAATTGCCCCTTAACATCAGATAAATACAAGCAAATACAGCAACTGCAATGTCTTATCCTAGGTTTCTTTTGTTTACTCCTGAAAACCAGCATTTCCCTGAATCTTCAAAATAAAAATAACAAGTATATTCTGGGGCTTTCACAAACAGAGTAGAAAAATTCTATGTTAATTGAACTGCTTGATTACATTCTTATCTTCAGCATTATTCCTGTCTTGAAGTTATAATACTTAGCAACAACAGAAGGTATTGCTTTTAAAATAACATCATTTTACTATTAAGTTATATGTGTTCTAGCAGTTATAAGTTCAAAAACTGAATATTTTGCTGATTTTGAGCCAGTTTTTTTCTATTTTAATGATTTTAAAAATAATTTAGCTATTTATTAAAAAATCCCCTTCAGTATAATCTAACTTAAAGATTCATTAGCAACACAAATCTGGAGTTTTTTAAGACTTAATTTACAGCAATCCTTTCTGCTTTATGTGTGGCCTGTTTCAGAATATAGGAGGCACTCTAATTCTTTTGCTAAGAGCTACCTGGCATCTGAAGTGCCCATTCTATAGAAGTATTTAACTATTTATGTTTTAACATATGTTGAAACATATCCTTAAGCAGATAGTCGTCAAACTCCTAAAATAACCCGAAATTTCACAATGAAATACAAATTTGTATTAAATAATATGAAACTCAGATTATGAATGCTTGTAAGATGAATGAGTTTATATTTGAAATTACAATCCAGTTACTGTATTTTTGAATGCCTGCAGGTACAAGAAATAAGCCCCTGAAAACATACAATTTTCTTCAGAAAACATATTTTTCAAGAAAAACTTTGCTCATCATTATGTGAGAGACACAAGTTCAGTACTTACACATAACAATTTTAGAAGTCATGTAAATAAGTGATCCAATGTAGAAGTAAGGAATAATTAGATAGGGTTTTGTAGGGGGAAGTTATTCTGGTTTGGGGTTGGGGATTAGGGTTTCTATTCTCATTTAAATAGTTGTTACATATTTGTTTCTCAACTTGGCTTAAAACTATTTCCAAGTCTTAGGAAATGCCAAAGTGTTTTTTAAGGTTTATTCTACTACTGAAGAAACTTTTGGGGTTTATAATTTTGGGTTATTGTTTTGGTGAGAATAGAATCATGTCTGCACTTTCATAGGAAAAAAAAAATACCTAGTATTTAGAATTCTTTGTTATAACTGGAACCTATTAGTAGGTGGCTTTCCAGTGACATATTTTTAATTTTTTCCTCATTTTTCCCTCTGAATTTATTGTGGAATTTAGCGCTGTTCAAGGAAAGGAGCATCTGCTTTCCTTATTTCCCTGCCTTCCTTTTTCATTTAAAAAAGAAAAGAAGAAAATACTTGTGACTATATTATATTATGTTATGTGTTTAATTGTTTGCCACCTGCTGGGGCTTCACTTCAAATTATGCTGAGACTTGGTCATTAGTCCATGCTATTATTTCACGCAAGAGAATTATCATTTTTAATTTGGCAGAAGTGAACTAGTACCCCAGCATGTGTCCACAACATCCACCTCAAAAGAGCAGTAAAATGAGTCAACTAAGTTGATTAAGACAATAAAGCTATCAGGATAGCTTTGGGGCTAACAAAAATGCTTACTCAATCCCATTTAGTGTTCATAATTGTTTGTGTTTTTTTCCATTTTTTTTTATAATGTCACTAATGTGGACTACTAATTCAAGTAGTAAATTAAAATGTCCACAAAGTAGTAATGCATCCTATAAATTTACGAAATCACTCATTAGAATTCTAATTATGGATGTATTTCAGTGTAGAATGTAATATATGGAACTGCATTTATTGAGGTAAAGTCAACATTTTATCTATGTAGAAAGCTTTCCCAAGTCTTCCAGGAATGAAAGTCTAATTAAGTTACCCACAAAATACAAACAACTTTGTAACACACTCTTTGTTTTCCACTGATAGCCTCCATGGAATATTAAAACCTAGAAATACTCTGTTTAAGGTATAAAATAATGGCTCACTGGAAATTGATTTTTTTTTTCTTTTTGCACTCTGTAACCTTCTGACAGTGAAATGGAGACTTAAAGGATTAAAATTTCTTATGGAACTGCTAAGATCTTATTCTTTTCCACTATAACCACTATGGACTATATTATAGGTCTATTACATTTTTGTCACCAATCCTCAGTTTTTCATGTGTGTAATAAAGTCTGAGAGTCATTTAAAGTAATTTGACAGATTTTTATGTACTGGTAAAGATCACAAATAGTACATCTTCCTCTGGAAAACATTATGCAAATAGAATATTAAGAAGCTTCAGTGGAAGAAATTCTAAAACTTGAATAGGCAAACAGTTAAAAAAATAGAATGTTTAGCATCTAATGCTGCTGCTTCAAAGTGTACAGATTTCTTTCCCTTCCTCTCAGTGAAGATGGGGCACAAATAATGACAGTTAAGTTTAGGATGACCTGATCTATTTGTCCCCTTAAATTCTTTCTTTCCTTCAATGGTCATGTTTTCTGACCTCGTACTGAACCTTTCTTCCATTTCTGTATGTATTCTTTTTAGACAGATGCCAAATGCAGGACGCAGCACTCACCAAGGCCTTAAAAATATAATTACTGAAAAACCCTTGTGCAGAACTTCTATTATTAAATCACAAATGAGCATCTCCTTTTTACTTCAGTGGCATTATACTGAGCTGGTATGGTATGGTATGGTATGGTATGGTATGGTATGGTATGGTATGGTATGGTATGGTATGGTATGGTATGGTATGGTATGGTATGGTATGGTATGGTGACCTCGGCTGGCTGCCAGGTGCCCACCAAGCTACTCTGTCACTCCCCCTCCATCAACACAACAGGAAGAGCTTAACAAAAAGCTTATAGGTAGAGATAGAAACAGCAAGATCTTTCAATTACCATCACGGGCTAAACAGATTCTACTTGGGGAAATTAATTTAATTTATTGCCAATTAAACAAAGCACTACCCCACCAGCCCCGAACAGCACAAGGAAATGCAGAATGAAAGAAACAGTTCAGTTCCTGCTACTCCTTTCTCCTCACACTTTTTCTCTATTCCATTGTGGGGCTCCTCCCACAGGAGACAGTACTCCACAGACTCCTGCAATGTGAGTCCTTCCCATGGGCTGCAGTTCTTCAAGAACTGCTCCAGCATGTGTCCTTTACACAGGGTGTGTTCTGTCAGGAGCAGACCGCTCCAGTGTGGGTCCCCTATGGCATCACACATTCTGTCAGAAAACCTACTCTGTTATGGTTTCCTTTCTCCCTAGGGCCACAAATCCTGATGGGAACCAGCTCTACCAAGGAATTTCCACAGGGACACAGCTTCTTTTGGGGCACATACACCTACTCTGGCACTGGATCCTCCACAGCTGGCAGAGTGGATATCTGCTCTACCATGGATCTCCATTGACTGCATGGGGCCAACTTACTTCACCATGGTTTTCTTCACAGGCTGCAGCATTCCTGATTGGCTCAGCTTTGACCAGCGGCAGGTCCATCTGGGCATTGACTGGAACTGGTTCTGTGGGACCTGGGGACAGCTTTTGGTATCTTTTCACAAAAGCCATCCCTGCAGTCCCCTTGACTATTGAAACATGGTCATGTAAATCTAATACAGCTGGAATTTGATTGTTAATTCATTAACCTTCCTTTTTATAAACACAGTTTTGATACAGCACCATCAATTCTACACCTTCATATCTATAATTTAACCTTTCATAAATGCAATATCTTACAGTTTGTCATAGAATTCTGCATTGCCAGGTTTGGAATATTTGTCCAATTTAACAAGAGGGTGATGATGCTTAATTCTATTCTCTAAAGTTTTGGCAACTCCTTACAACACTTTCAAATGTACAAATTTCTATATGTTTATATATATATATAATGTTATAACTGGAAAGGCTACATACATATTTATAGTCTGTCTGCATCACCGCATTGTAACGTAGAGGACTTGTGAAAAATCTTTTGGAAGAAAACCTCTTATTTTGCCAGAGAAACTTTGAATGTGTGAAGTGCTTTTTCAATCATGGTAAACAGTGGTTTTATATACAAACATATTTCCCTGTATTTCAAGGGAATAAGAAAATCTTTCAACTCTATTTATACAAAATCTGCAGTTCCCCCTTGTTTTCCCAGATATTACTATTAAATCCTAAAATGAAACTAATTTCCTGCTTTTGATAAATCTGCATAGTATACTCCTTATTATATAGCTGGATGTGTGAATGCAGAGACACATATCTCTTACTAAATATGTTGCCCACCTAGTGGATGAAGGGATGGCAGTGGGTGTAGTTTTTCTGGATTTTAGTAAGGCTTTTGATACTGTCCCTCACAGCATCCATCTGGACAAGCTGTCCAGCTGTGGGATGAGCAGGTTCCTGGTGCACTGGGCAGGGTTGAAAGGCAGAGCTCAAAGGGTTTTAGGGATGGGGCTACATCTAGTGACCAGTCACCAGAGATGTTCCTCATGGTTCAATTCGAGGGCCAGTTCTGTTTGATGTATTCATCGATGATCTGGATGCAAGAGTTGAACACGTACTTAGCAAGTTTGCTGATCATACCAAACCAGGAGGGGATGCTGACTTACCTCACAGAGGGATCTAGACAGCTTAGAGTACTGGGCAATCATTAATGTCATGGAATTCAGCAAGGTCAAGTGTTGGATTCTGCACCTAGGAAAGAATAAGACTAGGCAGAAGTACAAACTGGAAGAGGACTGCTTGGAGAGCAGCCCTGCATAAAGGATTTGGGGCTGCTGGTCAGCAGCAGCTCAGTGTGAGCCAGCAGTGTGCCCTGGCAGCCCAGTGAGCAAACCCATCCTGGGGTGCATCAAGCACAGCATCACCAGCCAGTCAGAAGAAGTGACTGACTCACTGCATTCAGCATTGGTGCAGCTGCATCACATCCACTTAGAGTGGACTCTGAATTTAAACTACTGACCATGTTATTTTTTATATAACTTGGATAGTGAATTAGGTATGTCTAGAGTATTCCAGCATTCTAGTTCTAATTAAACCCAGGAAAGGTATTCGGATTTTAGTGAGTGGCCTTAAAATTGCAGTTCTTGCAAAGTACAAAGTAAATTCTTTCTAACAAAATGAGCGGCACAGTTCCCAGGGCACATAAATGCATACAAAGGTATATGAGTGCACAGAAATTATACCAATGATGTATATATTTACCTACCACTTAATTTGTTGCAAAGCTTTCTCCGACAAATTGTTAGACATTTCACAACTACCAGTTTAAACATGCAATCCTACATCTTCAGTTTTCCTTCTCAGAATAGGAATTAACATTGTAAATCCAGTCAGTCCTGTTCCTTGGAAATTATTCATATGCAAAACTCTCCTCAGTTTTTAACTTCATTAGGAAAAAACCTGGTCTCCCTTTCACTGGACCACAGACCAATCCCTCCAAGTTTAAAATTATGACAAAGTTTTTTGAATACTAAAACTGGAAATCTTAGTGCATAATTGAACTGAATACAAAATTTAAATTAGATTATTGCTATACATGCAGTTTAGGAAAGAGTAGCAATGGGAAAAGGGAGGAGAGACATATCAAGGACTTAATGTATTACAAAACAGTAAGATTGTGGCTGGGCCAAATAGAAAGGAGAAAGGAATAAAAATACCACCGTCAAGACTGACAAAGTCTATAAAGGAAGATCATACCAAGGGATTAATGCTAAAGGGGAATTTAAGTACTGAAACATTTATTTGTGAAAAGAAAATCAAGTCATAAATATAGACAAAAATTTGATTCTATATGATGCTGAAGAAGAGGAGGCTTAATTTCGGAACTGGAAAATTGAAATAAGGAGTTCACAGAATCATAATTGATTTAAAATGTGGCAAATAAGCAACTAAGAAAAAAGCTAAGAAACAGGATGTCTGTAGGCCAAGAGTTAATGAAGATCTACAACTCTATTATTGTAGGACAAGGGCCTGTTGACTGTAAAACAACCAAAGTATAACATTCAGAAATATATAAAATGAACTGCATTCCTTGTGTCTCCTGTTGATTAAAGAGAATTCATATTTGGGTTACAGGTAAGATAACTTTGCAATTAAAATTGAAACCACAGATTCACTGTAATTAGTAGAAAAGTACATAGTGTATAGAAAACCAGTTAAAGTAATGTAAAGGAAAAAGATCACCAGAATTCTTTGAACCTGGATTTCTGCAAGCTGTTTCTAACAAAGTGAGCAATGTGTGCTAGGAGCGATTCTGTCATGATAAAAGAAGTAAATTACTAACTCAAATTATGCTTGTGACCAGCTTGTCCCTACAATGCCCACCACGACAGTAGCACAAATTGGAGAGATGTATTGTGAAGAGAATTGTAGTACACAGTGCAGAATCAGGTGATTCAATCAGTTGTAATCAGGACGTTGCACATTCAGTTGAAAGTTATGAACTACCAGCTATGCCTCTATAAGTAAAGAGTTCAGATACAGAGAGATGTGCTCAGATACAGAATTCTGTAAGAGATCATCAAGCAAGTTGTTGGAGTCTGTTGAAGCCAACATTTGCATGAAGAAGTTGAAGGCAAATCTAAACCTTTTTGTCTTTGTTTCTGATCAAAGAGGGCAAAATGATTGAGTACATGAAATCAAAAGGTAAATTGGGTAAGAAAAAATCATTGTGAATGCTGAAGTTTATTTTTTAATACAGAAAAATGCGCATATTAAAATTCATAGATCCAAATAAGCAGATTCCAGATCTGATTGTTTCCTCAAAGGAAACAATACTGAGTTCACACAAGGGACAGTTTCATAAAAGAAGATTGCAGCTAATATAAGCATACACTAATGGAAGGAAAATATAGGTATTACAGAGATACTCACCTGGAAAAATCAGGACTTCAGTGATGAACTGAAAGAAAACAGGTAAAAGCCACACAAAACTAAAGAAATAGAGATTTATCAAATTACTAATTTGGATATAAGTTTAAAAAGTAAACTTAAGAGTAACAAAACAAAAAAATATATAATTTGAGAATAAACTAGCAAGAAATATAGATGGTTAAAGAATTAATAATAATAATACTACTAAAAATAATATAATAATAATAACGGTAGTAGTAGTAATAGTAGTAGTAGTATTTACTTTGTTACTGTCTAGGGACAAAAATATGTAAATATTTTACATTCTTATTCTTACCTCACTCTGGCTTGCTAAAGTGTATGTTCCCCACTCTAGCCACAATTTTTCCCTCTATGGTTAGTTTTTGGGTAGATTGACAATAAAAATAAAACTGAATATTATTTTGGAAGAACTTAAGTATAAAGTACATGAGAATCATAAACCACTTTTGACTTTGGTGTCCTCAAATCCAGAGCTACAGAAAGTATTAAAAAATTTGTAAGTGCTTAGGAAAGAAAAAGTTGATAAAGAAATCTTGCAAGGTTTAATAAACATAAATCATGTAATTATTTTTTTGGTAATTATTTAAGAGGGATTGCTGAGCACATTTCATGGTGCTTTCTTATAGATAAAGCTTAGAAATGCAGTCTGAATAGCTCATTTTCATTGACTAAAGGAACATCATGGTAAGAATGACAAAAAGAAAGACCATTACCAATCACAATTCCTTTCCTATCTGAAAGTTTGCAACTGCAGTGAAAATAATGTGAAAAATGATCTTGCAGAAAAACATTTCTGAATCTTGCAAACATGGGAAGATTGCAGTCAATCAGAAACTGAAAGTAAATAATGTCATATTTTGGCAAAAGTCCAAACTCATAATCAGTGTAGCTGAATGTATAAACAGGAGTTTGCCATGTAAAATATTTGGAGTAATCCACATGCTATATTTGAGACTGAGAATTTGTGTCAGTTCTGGGCATCATATTTGAAGTATCTGAATCAGAATGTGTGAACCAGAAAGATCTCAGAGAAAAGCAAAAAGAAAGAATGATGTCTGAAAATCATAACCTGCAAGGAAATATTAAACAAAAATGGACAATTTTGTCTATTTTTATTTAAACAAAAATAGACAATTGAAAGATGAGAACAGACATGATAAAATATGTCAAATTTGTAAAATAAGTCATAGTGTAGTAAGGAAAGCCTAAAGTATGCAGCACAGGAAATATTTCAGTCTGTAAAAGTAATTAAACTGTTAAATTAATTACCTTTGAATGTGCCTTAAAACAAGATTAGACAAAATTTTGTAAAACACATTCAAATGTAAATGACACTGGAATATTAATAATAAAACCCTTTAGACAATTTCTAGGGCTCTGTTTTCTTTAAATGCTGTAAGTGCATGACTTGAGATCTAGGAAAAGAAATAGAAGGTTAGCTCGTGAAATGTGTCCCCTAATTTTGTAATTCTTTGAGCAACAATACTAATTCAAACAATTTTGTTTGACAAACTCATTGTTCTTTTTTAAAAATTTTCCCCCCTTCCCCAAATGAAACAAAACTAATGAACAAACTAGTTACTGGAAGGTGAACCATCAAAAGGCAGTGATTTTGTCAGGCATAAGGTTTAATATTTTTCCTCAAACTGTGCTTCACAGAGAGTGTTAGTGTCTTTGTTGCCATTTAGCTGACTGCACACGACTGACAAGCAGTTTCTTTGAAACATTTTAGGCTTTATTTGTCAGCCAAAAGATATCAAGCTTTCAATGTTTGTCCTGTGGCACTAATCATATGGTTAAAAAACTGCACAACTGACTAAGTTTGATGATATTACAGGACAAGCCTTCATCAGTTACGTAGGGACTGTGATCTAGCCAAGAAAAATACTCTAGAGATTAAGAGGAAAGAGGGTGAACTTCTGAAAATGATCAGCTGAACACCCTTCCATTAAGATTTTGTGAGAAAACTTGTTTTCTTCCGCATTTCTCTGCCAGTTTTGCAAGAAGTTAAAAAAAAAATAGTAAAAAAACAGCTCTAAGTCACAAAGAAGGGTTTAACCTCCATTTAATTTCAACTTCTGAGTGTGATTGGACTCAGAGGAAAAAAATTGGTTTATCCACCCTGAATAAAAGTAATTGCACATTGTCCTCCTTGGAGATGGCTATAGACAAAGGGCCTTAACAAAAATTTTCCAGGGAAAACTGTAAATTATTAAACACTATTGACAAATTTTGATAAAAGTCAAATGGTAAATTTAGAAGAACATTAGCACAGCCCTCCAGACTAGGGAAGTAAAAACATAAAAAGCTTAATAAGTATATATTTTCTCTCTACTTTTTCACATTTAGAAATGGTTTTGCCCTAAATACCACTTTAAAACACAGCTGTATAAATAAAAGTGCATCAAAACATCAACTTAGTGAAAAATTATAGAAAGCCTTCCTGTTAAGATGTGTGAACCTTCTCTTGAAAGAGAACTGATCTAATTGGCATTAAAAAAAAATCAGAAAATTACTTTATAAATGGGATTCTTAGAGTCTAAATCTAGAAGCTGCATATATGTTCTATTTATTTTACTGATTAATTACTTGAAGGTTTTACTGCTTATTATTGACTACATTAATTTAGAAATGATGCCAACAAAAAAGAAACATTTAAAATGCAATAGCTGCAAAGAAAATGTCATATAACAGTTGGGTGTCCACTATTAAGCAGTGCTTTAGAAGACAAAAATCAGAAAGGAAGAGAACAATACAAAAGAAAAAATAGCAGTATTTTTCATAAGATATCATGCACATATATATAAATGTTACATTGCTTATTATATCCAATAATATTTACATATACTTGTGTTTTTTGCAAATATTTCTGTATTTTTAAAAATATTTGCTTTTCTATGATTTTTCTCCTTATAAACAATCATGGTTGTGTGTATTTGTGTGAGTGCACATGAGAAGGGGTAGGGTATATGGAGGTATGTATGACTACAATTACATTGATTAATGTGTGTCTAGTGAATAATTACATCCAGAAACATGCCTGATTACTTACTTGAAATTTATTGTCTCCCCAGAAATAAAGCATGTGCAGAATATAAAGCTTAAATCAGTAGCTGAATTTACAGTACAGATTTGACACACGTTTAACTAAAAACTGAAAAGAGAAAGTATTTTCATATCTGAGAAATGGATTTGGACTATGATACAGAAAGAAGCTTAAACCAGAAAGTAAAAGATATAAGAGGGGGATTATTTGAAATGATATTGTCTTCCAAGACAGAGTTAGCTGTCTGGAAACTTAATTATCCTTTTGAGGCTAAAATTGTGATCTGCAACTGATTCCTGCACTTCAGTAGATGTTTTAAATGGGAAGTGGTCAGAATTTTAAGCTGTTTCTTTGTTTATATGCTTGGTTTTCATCAAAAAAGCTTTGCTTTATTACTTGTTGAGCTTGGAAAAAGAAAAAAAAGCTGAGAAAGCAGTAGAGAAATTAATTCCCTGCTTTTCTGGCAAGCAGCTCTAGAAAGCTGAAATAAAATATCTGATCTGATATCTGATGTTAAACTTCTAAGGTTCCAGTGTTGCAGGGTCAAAAAGAGAACAAGAAATTAAATGGCAGCATAACTGCCAGTTAGAGAAAAAGGTAACCTTCTGTAGGAACTTTGTGGGGAGAGAAGGTGTTTATATACACTCCATACTCTGACAGTGTAGTGCTTGGACCCTTTGTGTTTATAAAAAAATGATGAAAAGAAAAAAAACTCTCTGAATGTTTAGCACATGCATGATTCTACCCTGGGTTTAGAAGTAATTGCTCTAGCGGAACTTCTGTGCTTTTCTTTATGGATAAAAACCTTCTATTTTTCCTTCCCTTGGCCACCTGTTCTTGCCTGAAGAGAGCTTGGCTATGTCATGATTCCAGATTGCTGCAATGGAGACAATTGAGTCAAGTTGACTCCACTTTATAGTATGTTTAGGACACTGCCTTGATATAATCCAGTAATTGCAAAAGGTATTATTAGCCCATATTTTGAATAAACAAGGAAACTCAGGGTTACCAGTGTGACATTTTTAGATACGATAAACCTAATATTATTCCTAAGAGTATTATTTTCTCTTTATTGCGGATTTTAAGATTTCAAACGTGTTAACTCATTCTGAGAGCTGCTGATAATGCTTACATCATATAGTATATACTGATCCTGACATTCCATTTCAAGTCTAGAAATATTTTCCATATTTTCATTTGAAGTATTCTTTTCAATATATAATTTTTTTCACTAAATAAAATTTCTAAAGCTTTACCTTTTAAATAGGTCTCTATATCAATTGCATCCCTCATTCATTATTTCATGGAGGTACTTAACATTTTATAGTGATTATGAGAATCAACAAGGTAGCGCAGAGCAATATAACCAACCTAGACTCTGGTTTGTGGTTTGGGGTTTTTTTGTTGTTGGGGAGGAGTTGTTTGGTTGATTGGTTGGTTTGGTTTTGGTTTTGTTTTTGTAGTGTTTTTTTCTGTTTGTTTAGTTTGGGATTTTTGTTTGTTTGGTTGGTTTTTTTTTAAATTTTTTTGGAGGGGGGTGCTTATCTGTTCCTTTGGTACAAGCTAATAGATTTCTGTAGCAGTACACTAATATATCTTAAAACAGGCACATGCATTTTTCAGAATTATAGAGTGAAACATTTATAACATGGAATGTAAAAGATAGCATGCAGCAACTTGAATAGGGGTCATAGAGAAAAACATTTCTGTGTTGTACATTTCAAGCCAGTCATCTTTCATGATAAACTTCAAATTTGAAATTGAAATAGGAAGTTTTTTAATAAATAGTTGGGCAAAAATCTGTGCTTTTCTATATGTTTATAACCATCTGGGAAGGTTCCAAAAGTACATTTTCATGTGGTTTTAGTGAAATCAATTGCTTCCTTAGAAATACACTAGAATGAGTAGAATTTGGAGTGCAATATATAGCTCTGTTTTCCTAAGTCACATAGTGAGAGTTCATGCCCTAATGCCTAAGAGGCCAACCTGGAAACAGAGACTAGAGAGGAGTAAGGGAATAAAGGTGGATATTTATTTGAAAGACCTTCAGAGGTACGCCCTGGGCAGGCCAAAGACTCCACCCAAGATGGGCGACAAGTCACGAGTTCTTCACACTTTTATAGATTTGGTCCATTTGCATATCAACATAAATTCGCCAATTAAACTTTAGCTAATGATGTAATTTCCCTTAGTTTGTCCCCCTTCTCAAGATGTCGGTGTACACATTTCGGCCCTAGGACGGTCTGGGTGTCCTTGAAGAGCAAGCCTGGAGAGGCTTTGTTATGTCTAAGCATGAGAGAACAGCAGCTAACAGGCTGCAAGAAACTTCAGAGTCATAAACTAAGCAGTACAGAATTTGAAAAATATAAGAGTTAAAAACTAAGGCATCACCCTGTTCACACCCAGCTCTGTCTTACCCAAGGTCTTGATTCAGGGTCTTTCATGTCAGGAATAGATGGGACATTGATCCTTTTGCTATTGACCTCTGCCTTGCTTAACACTGCAAGGGGAAGAAAACAGAGCCAAAACCCCAAACTGAAAAACAAACTTGAAAAGAAGTCAAGTAGTCTTGACATGAAACATAAATAATTTGAAAATGTTGATTTGTTTTTATAAGATAATATTTCTGTATACACTGAATTTCAGATTTTTTTTTCACAGTTACATGCAACACTGGCATCTGGAAAGACATTTGGATAAAAACCACCCTTCATCAACATTTTGGCTGCATTTATTATGTCAAGATTATACCAAGAAAGACAGACTGCCTATTAATTTCAGTGAGAACAAAACTGATTTTGTAACATTATACTGCTAAATAGAACTATAGAAAACTAAATAGTACACAAACAGGATGTATAATTATTCAAGTAGGATTTTTAGAATTGTGCGCAATTTACTCAGAACATAACATCATTTATGTTCATAACAAACATCACCATGAGAATAAAAATTATTCTGTCCTTCTAAATATTATGTGTTCCTTTCTTACTTTGTTCATGTTTTATACTGAACCTGTGCATATTTGATATCACCTCCTTATTATCATTGAATATTGCTTTGGATTTAATATTATTCTACATTCTCTGATGATGTGGAGATTTTATTTAGTTTGGTTTGCTTTTTTTAGGATTTGTGCAGTTTTTATTTCTTGGAAAATTACAGTAAATTTCATAGTCATGTAGCTTGTTAAGTGTTTCAGAAGTGATTTATTAATATGATGCTGACATTCATAGATCAGGCTGCGAGCCCTGCATGTGACCACATTACGGAGATTTTAGTCCCATAAGCAGTGCCATTGATTACTACTCAGAACGATGGGAAAGAGGAGAATAGCCTGACCTTAGATTATCTCAATACTTTTAAAATTAAAAATCAGTTTATAAAGAATGGTCCTGCTCTTGTGTGCTTATAGGCAAACAGAAACTTCTTTCTGTGTTACATAGTCATTGGTAAAGATAAAACCTGATTCCCTTGTGCACTCTTCAGAAAAATGACTGACATAAGTTCAATAAACTATGGAGACTGTCATGCTCAACAGTTATGCTGCTTGGAAACTCACTGCCCTTCCCATCTTGACTTTAATATCAAGGATTCCAATCAGTATACCACAGTAGAAATAGCCTGTGATTGTTTTAGGATAAGAATATTGATGAAGTTATTAACTATTTGAACCAATCAATGTAAAGGTTAAATTAAAGGGCAGGCATAGTAGGCATAGTATGTCAAAGAATTTATGTAACCATGGTTTAGCAGGAAAAGTGCATAAAAGGGGTGAGTCTTGATCAATTATGCATCAAGAAACATGTGAGAAGTTGTTGAAAGGACCAGATTTGTTCTCCCAGGATGATTAACACACTGAAACCAACAAATCTGTGTAGGCACAGCAGGAGATGACTGGAGGGAGTCTTCAGGACTGTCTAAAATGCCGTCTCAAAGAGCTCTTTCATCAATGAATCAAACACTTAATTGTGCAGGTGGGTATAATTTCAATTAGATTGTTTCAAATCCTTTCACTGTTTAAGATCAGTCCATTAACTCATTTATGCAGATGACTAACACAGACTACCTGGCCCATCCAATTAATTAATTACTCATACATTAATGTATAGATGGGCCCTGCTCTGGTACTCAGTTACATTATAGTTATAACTGTAGAACAAACTTGGGTTTCACATATTTTTCCATGCCTACGGTAAGAGGACTAGAGGAAATGGCCTTAAGCTAAGGTAGGGGAGATTCAGATTAGATATTAGAAACATTTTTTTCTCTGTTGGGGTGGTCAGGCACTGGAATAGGTTGCCCAGGGTGGTGGTGGAGTCACCATCCCTGGAGGTGTTCGAAAGGCATCTGGATCTAACAGTGGGTGATGTGGTTTTTTTAGTAGTTTGGGGGTTAACAGTGGAAGTGCTGGGTTGACAATTGGCCTTGATGATGCAAAAGATCTCTTGCAACCTTGATGATTCTCTGCCTATGAATTAAGTTGCCATCCCACAATCCCACATGAGCTAAGAAAGCGTGTGAGGGAGATCTTTTTTCAGTCTTTCATTTATGGAAAAATTTGTTTATTTTCACCATAATATGTAGGAATTGTAGTGTTGTTTAATCACTCAGTACCTGAAAAGTACTTTGGAATTTTTCTATTTCCTCCCAGTATTTTTACCGTCCAAAATGAGGTACAGTGAAGAAAATTGGTTAACTGAGAATTGTTTCCATAAAAAATTTTCTCAGAAGGGACCTGTCCAAAACAAAAAATACCAACGCCAAAGCTATGTGTTAGATCTTGGCTATTTAGTATAAAAGTAATCAATGTGTTTGTGTTAGCTGAATTCACAGCTTTAAATCTCTTGTAAAGTTGGAAACAGAATTTTTCTTATCAGAACTTGAAAGAAGTTATTTTCTTCGGTTTGCGTTTTGGGGTTTTTTTTTGTTTCATAAGACAATGGGAATACAAAGTCTTGCAATCTGAGGACTAAGCATTAACATTTGGATATGTTGTGGAAATAGGTATCTAAGATTCAGGTTCAGTTCTTGGTGTTTGCTGTTCATGAAGCATCACTACAAGGCATGAAGTCTGCATGGCAGAGTGCAGGGCTGTTAGTTAATATCTCAGGGTAACTATAACCTATGCTACTGTGCAGTTTGGCCCTTTTTTTTTTTCTCAGCTGAGAAAAGCATTATGTTGCTATAATATTTTTTATTCTAGAACTATCTTATTCACAAAAAAATCTCTACCAGTTCTGGTTCTAGAGATATCTTGCTCAGAGCTAGCTATAGTATCTGTGATTAGTGCATCACTGCATTATGTATACATTGCTGACGAAAAACATTTGCAAACTAAGTAATTGTCCTGTGCTTCAGTTCCCTATCTGTAAATGGGAGATAGCAGCATTCCTTTTGTCTTTCTCATTTAGACACAAGTTCTATTTTATTACTGTTTGCTCAGTGGTTAAATCAATATTATAATTGTATTGAAACAAATAATTGTTAGAAATGGGTGGAAATACTTAGCCAGCTAAAGACACAAATATAATTTGTATTTACAATTGAAATTACAGGCAAGTTACAGGAGGTAACCTGTGTGATACAAATTTATCCCTGGTGGATCATTCTTAATCTCTATATTGCAATACAGGAAGAAATCCAATTTTTCATAGCAAATACTTCACTTTAGTTTGACTGTTAGGGGAAAATATGCCCCAAGTGTTTTGGGGTAGAGATATTTACAACTGGCCAATAAAGCTTATGCTGAGTTCATCAGAGTTACACCCCTCCAAACCTCAGGCTAAGCTCCAACTGCAGATTCTGACAAGAGCAGACAGCTTTCTAACATTTCTTCAACAGTTTGCAGACATGAATTCAAAAAAATATCACCTTCAGGGATTCACGATCTGGAAGCTTTGCTTTTAATGACAGAATGCAGATTTCTCATCTGGTCTTGAACTGTTACATTTTTTGTATGATCTTTTCTTTGTGTTTTAACTTCCTAACTTGTAAAAAACCATAAGATTTTATTGGTGTGCTGACCATGCATCCTCTACGCTGTATTTTCTGCTCAAGGGGAAAAATGTTCACTTGCTAAACTGGAACTTGATTTCACGCTTCTTGGAGAAATTCCACATACTTCAATTTACAGCTGACACATATTAAAGTTTGAAGTGTGAGACATAGTGCCTTGGATGTAAGGAAGATTGAGAAGAATCAAAATATGTTCCTGCCTTAAATGCATGTATTGTTCTATAATTAGAAGAAATCACTTTACAGAGTATGGTTTTTTTTACACGGAACAACATGATAGTATAAGAAAAGTAATAGAGTTGAGATTACCAAATTATAATAAATTATTGTGACTTCATTGTTCTTTCAAATATTTTTACCATTTCTGTGCTAGAAACTATTTTGACAGGTCAGAGACATTTTAAATACTGTTGATTAATTAATAGATTTGAATTTTCAAATCAGAAATATCTAGAATTTATCCTCAAGGCCTCCATTTCTTGTATTTTTCTTGTATATTTGTAAATAATTCCTACATTCTGAAAATAATACCTGCGTT
The DNA here is from genome assembly GCA_013400235.1 of Oriolus oriolus. Classification (NCBI taxonomy): domain Eukaryota; kingdom Metazoa; phylum Chordata; class Aves; order Passeriformes; family Corvidae; genus Oriolus; species Oriolus oriolus. The sequence continues at coordinate 76,792 of VXBT01007666.1, forward strand.
CAATTCCAGTTTTAATTAATATATCCATTACCACGGCATCTGTTATTATTTAGTAATATATGGGGGACACTAATATAAGTGTTTCAGTATTTAACAAGCTGTCTTCTTCTAATAGACTTCAGTTCACAGATGACAACACACTTGCATTGTACCCACTGTGATTAAACTGTTGTCAAAGACACAATATTAAAGGGGAAAGTCAGCGCAAGAGGAAGGGCTTGCTTCAACTAACTAAGCAAATAGAAGTCTGGACAAAAGACCATATGAATACCAACTGTGTAGCTGATACATCAAAAAGTTTGTCTTATTTTTTTCAAAAATCCTGAAAGAAAGTTGTATTTATTCACACACATATTACTTATCCATGTTTTCTGTGTCTTTTCCCTTTGGATACCAGACCAAAAGGAGAAATGTTATGCAATTGCGAGACATTTAAGTGAAGGAATGAACTAGATCCTACAATATTCATGCTAGGCTGCACAAGGGAAAGCATACCAGCAGGTCAAAGACAGTAATTCTTCCACTCTACTAGCCACTTTTGCAATTTAATCTGGTCCAAAGCTAGACTATTCCATACAAGAGACTCACTGACAAACTGGAGGAAATACAGCAGAAATCCATCACAGTGGTCGTATAACATGAGATACATGGAAAGTAAGACAGATTTGGGTTCATTCAGCCTATAGAGAAGACAAAGGATGTCTTCATCTACCTAATGACAGTTTAAATTGAAGGACACACTTCTCATAGGTGCACAGTTGAAAGCCAGTGAACCCCAGTTATACCGGATAAGATATAAGGAAAAACAAAGCAAGAAAGGTATAATACTGGAGAAAGTTGCTCAGAGAATTTGTGAAGTATTCACCTAAGGAGCTATTCCTGATTGTCTGGCAAAAATCTTGAGTCATTGACAACTAAAATGTTTCTATGCTTTCACAATACTAAAACAGAAAGCAGTCCCAATATAAATAAGCTAACGGTGACTAACAGTCTTGAACCTGAATAAAAGTGTACTGAAACAGTGTAGCTAACAGTAATTGATAAGAATTTTGTAACACTGTGATGTCATAATCAAACGGAGTTTTACATAATTATGTAAGCAATATGATCACCAAAGAAGCTGGGTGTAGCTGCACGTAGGAGGTGGAAGGAAGAAGTTGACAGAGAAGAAGAAAAAGGAAGGATAACATTGCAAAATGATACTACAGCTCCTCAAGTATACAAAGAGACTGGCAAAACAACAGAAAACAAGAAAAACAGTGTCAGAAGCAGGGAATGGAGGAAAAGGCATAAAAAACCATCAGGAAAAAACAAATTAAACAAATGAAAGAACAATCCCACCTATCTCTCTGATTAGGAGTTTTCAAGTTGGAACATCCACACCTTGATCAGTAAGAACTACCAAGAACTGCAGGCACATGGGACCAGCACACTGCATCACCCCCACTGTATGTTAAATTCTCATCCAGTTTAGAAGTGTTATGAACTAAGATTTTTTCATTTGTCATGAAAATGGTTAATACTGTGCAAGAAATGACCATCACTTATAAGCATCTGCTCAATGAATGTAATCAGTAAAGTTCAGTTTTAAAATTTAAAACTGACCTGACTGAGCAGTCTTTCAAACACGACATTAGTACTGCCATAGTAATTTCTAGCTCTCTGATGTGTGTGTATGAATATTAAGAAGCCCTTCTGTGAATATACATATATACATATCCATCTTTTCAGTTGAAACAACCAAAAGGGGAAGACCCTCTTGACAGTGACTGACTCATGGATCTCAGTTTCAAATTAGAATTGTATCCATTTTAAAGAAAAAGGATGTCTTGTTATAACAAATAAGACATTGCCTTTTTTTTCTCAAAATAAGCTATTTCAGCTTGTTTTGCTTTCACTTTATCTATAGCTACTTGCCATTTTGCTTCTTTTCATGACCTTTTGCTCTGATTGTTGTAAGAGGCAGTTACAGATCAACATCCAGCAATTCAAAATATGTACTCCCATTGGTGCACACATATGAAAAGGATATATTATTAATCATAACAACATAACTGACACTGTTTAACCTTTAGCTAAAGAAACTAAAGCGCTTTGCAAAGTATATAAGTATGTTACAGATTCTTGACAGAAGCATCAGCTCATCTATCACTGAAAATAAGACACTTCTCAGCTGGAAAGTAACAGCCTTGTAAATGTACTGTATCCTTACAGGAAATTTGTGGAGATAAAATAAAAGATAAATCCAGTTCAAATGATATTACTTCTTTGTGAGGTAAACAACTGAAAATGGCCAAGAAAAAACATGGAGCTTTTCTTTCTTCTAAATCTTGCAGAGTTACAATCACCTGGTGGGAGAAGAATGTGCAAAAGGAAAGTAACATTCAATAAAATTAGAGAGGTAATTCATACTGATATAGACTAAATTATCCTTGAACCATCTACAGTAGCTCTTTCAAAATATAAAACATGCAATTAGGAAAAAATTAACACCAAAAAATCATAAGAAAGGGAATGACTTTTGAAATATTGAAGAAAAAAAAAGTAAAACAATGCTATAATTTAAGAAAAAGGCTATAATGTTATTCTGCCTTCTGAAGTCTTGAGCTGAAGTTCAAAACTACTTTCTTCATTATCATCCTTTTCCTGTGTTCATTTTTTCTCTCCATTTTCTGTGCAATTTCAAAGCCGGCATGGTTTCTATTTAATTAGTGGTAGAATCCTATCCACAGGTCTGCTTAGTGTCCATGGCCTTACGGATGCAGGAATGACATAAGTTCATTTCCCTTATGACTCCTGAAACATAAATTGCGTAGGACTTCAAAAGCTCTGTAAAACATTTCTTTCTCAAAATAACACTATAAAGTAATCTAGACACTTGTACAAAACATATAAAATGAAAATCTAGACAAAATGGACTTTGGAATGTAGAGCAGGTTCTGACAAGTCAGATGGAGTTTGAAACTGGCACCATATAGCTTTACCAAGAGCAGGTTTTATGCTTTTCATATAGTAAGATCAAAAGTACATAAAATTATTATTTTCTTGATTCTTGGATTATATGTGCATTTTACATGATTTCATTTAAGTGAGTTACACATGATGGAATTATCTAATGAGCCTTAATAGCAATCATTACATTTTAATGCAGAGTGGAAGAAGTAGATGTTCAAAATAGCTTTGTCCCTGTTAATCAGAGTATGTACCTCTAAAAAATTCCCATCAATTTAAAGATGCTAAAATATGCTAAAAATGAGCATACTTGTTTTTCAGGAAGATCGCGAGAGAGATTGATTTCATACTTTATTGAATTGAATAAAGTTATTATAACAATCACACACAATAGAATTTCTAGGGGAAAAAAAGGAAGCAGTCTGCACCTGGCTTTTGAAATTAGGTTTTAAATCTCATACATATTTATTTTATGTCTCTGCAGCTAGCCTAGGGCATTAGCTGTTGTCCACCTACTACACCAATAATTATTAAGTTTTTGAAAGAAAGAAAGATTATTCTAGGGTAGAGAAAATTGAATGGGATTAACAAAAATGTTTAAAACTGTGAAAAAAAAATTAAAAGAGGAAGAAAAAAGCTGCTTGCAGAGTGTAAAAATTAAGAGATTACCTATGTGTAAAATACATTCTTAAAATAAACAACTGGGAAAGAGACATGATGTTCAATGATAACCAGGAAACTGATTTCTTGAACTGTAACAAGAAGCGGTTAAGTTTGATCTGATTAATTTGCTTTTTAAATTCTTTCTGAAAGGGAAATTCTAATGAACTCGAGGTTTAACTATTGCTATGCCAGCATTGCATTATCAGAGGAGATACAATGAAAGGGCAAGCTTCTAAGTACAGAGAAGTTAAAACCAAAATTTACTTTCAAGACCATCAAGTCTGATCTCTTGAGCTAATCTACAGTTTTAGTCAAGTTAAATATGGTAGTAGTACGTTGTGAGTTTGGATTTCAATTCATGTTGAGAACAAGATTTCAATTACCTCCAACTTTTGCTTATTTGAATAAATGCTAAAAATGCACATGTCTAAATAACATTTCAGCATTGTCTCAAAATGCTATTCTAAGCCCTCTGGATAAAAATGCCACACCCTATTACTCTCAGACCTATTAATGGGCAGAAAGGAAAGAAACATTAAATATAAAGAACAAAAACTATTGTTAGTATTCTACATTGCCTTTGCCTGGCAAAGTTCTGGCAGCAGAGAGAGGAGGAGCTCTGCAGGGGTGGCCTATGGGAAAGGAAAGCAGGAGCTGCCACCATGTTGGACAGAGCCCGTTCAAGATGGTTCCAAGATGGACCTGTTACTGGCCAAAACTAAGACCATCAGAGAGGCTGTGGTGGAGTAATTCTTGAAGTACTGCAGCCTGTGGGAAGGACTCATGTTGGAACCGTTCGTGGACTTGTGGACTTGTATCCTATCAGGGGGACCTCAAGCTTGAGCAGAGGTGCAGTGTGAGGAATAAGGAACTGCAGACATGAAGTGTTTCATAACATGACCACAACCACATTCCTGCATCTTATCCTTCCCACAGGCAGAATAGTTGGGAACAAAAAAGTAAAGATGAACCTGAGAAGATGTGGTGGCAGCTGGGAGGAGAAGGTGTTCTTATTATTTCTTCTTTTTACTATCTTAGTCTGTTTTTAATTGGCAATTGGTCTTCCACAACTTGGATCTCTGATGAGCCGTGATGACAATTGGTGAGCTATCTTCTTGTACCACAAAAATTGTTAAGCGCACAAAATTCCTAGTACCTACCCCTTTTGCTGGTGTTATGCTTGTCCTTCTATTGCTCTTTTGACTCTAGAGGTCCATGTCATCAGTCTGATGATGGTTGCAGGGTATGAGAACATTCAACACTCAAAAGGAAGAATATGATATTTAGTTTATTTTCCTTCTTCACTCTAGGATCTGCTTGGGATTATTTTAATATATTTGCTTTTATACCTCTCGGTATTTTCAATTGGTCTGCAAGTCATATCTGATTTCACCATGTAAGTACTTTCTATTTCTGTTAAATGCCATGTTTGTGTTCTGCTTCTTGCCCCTAAAAACCATTCAGTGCATCTTCAGATCTGTATTTCTTTGGCTGACCACTATAGAGCTGTTCATACAAGTCAAGTCTCTTTATCCATGACAGAGTGTAGAATTCACTTAATCATAGCTGAATAGTAATTAAAAATCAAAGTGAATTTTTAATTAAATTTTAATCAGCAGTTATACAACTGCTGAAGACCAGAGAGCTTAGCACTGCAGCATAGAAACCTAAAATATTTGTAAGAATTTTTCGCTCAGTTTACTTGCACTTATACTCCTGCAGTGTTCAAAAATAGCCTCAGGAAGGTCTGTCAGGTATTAACAGGTGACAACATTTGTACTGCAGTAAATGCACTTTGCTCCATTCTATCTAATTTTGCTGTCACACATTAGCAACAACTGACAAAATCAGGATGGGGAAATATCATGAGGAAACACACCAGAATATAGCTCAGCCTCACTCATCAAACATACAAAGAAACCAGTTATTTCTAGACTGATAACTACTATAAATTGTGACAGCAAACATGTGATCCATGTTTAGAAAAATAGACAACTGTAGGAGAAGAAGAAAAGATCCTAGTTGCTAGGAATCCTACCAGCAAGGGGATATCACTGTTTCTCAGGCAGATATACATTTGACATGTCACTAATTACTTTTGGGTTGTAGGAGCAACGGTGATAAAAAGAAACAAAAAAGCCAAAGCCCCCTAAAGATGTGCTAAGGAATTTTTTTCGCTGTCTTTTTTTTAACTATGTCTCCCAGGGAAAGGAAATCCATACACAGTAACAGTTAAGAAAAGGAAAACCTGCAAAGAGTATAGTTCTAAAAGTCAAGCCTCTTATCCTGTTCTAATAGGAAAAAATCCATCTAATTAACTATTTAATTGAGTTTAACAAGACTGTTTATAGTTAATCCTAAATGCACTAATAGGAAACCTAGGGCCTACATTCAATGGGTTTTTGCTCCCTTTGGATGTTACTCATAATTACAGTTTGCTCTTTAATTATTATTCTTCATGTATTCAATTTATGATTAATACCAAAATCTTGCCCTAGAGGCTGAAAGTGCTGAGGTGGACACTGGTGATTCAGCAGAGAGCAACTCCTTCAGCAATGTGCATCTACTCAGAAGCAAGCAAAAATCAGCTTTCCACTCAAATCATGACATTCACAGCTCAAGACAAGGGAATATACTCCAGCAAGAGAACAACCTCTGATAACTCTCTAGGGAAAGGATATTAAAGAAATAAATCTATAACTCTCAAACAAACACTTCTGTACTTTTATTGAAGAAAAGTGTGTTGTGTTGGTAATTAGAACAGTTTTATCTATCTATTGCATTTATTATACAGTCACATGGTACCCGATTTTTGTTTCTTCTCTTCTGCTGTTCTGCTTTCCCCTACTTAGATGTATTATACAATACTGAAATTTTGAATGCCCTTTCTTTGTAGCTTTTATGAAAAGTAATTTAAAAATGAAAATTAGTTGAAAATGTGCCCAGGGAACAAGATTAGGGTGTTATGAAGGAACTATGTATGGTAAATAATTCTGCTAGAGAAATATGTTGTTTCTGCACAGCATTGCCTTTGATATCAGGAACTACATGACTGATCACACCAGCAGTTTTGGATGTTTTCTTAAAAAAATTCCTAATGGTCTTCTGGGGCTGGAATATGAACAAATGGCTCCAGGAGTAATAGTGTTAGAAAAGATCTAGTAAGCCACAAGAACCAATATTCATTGAGAGCTATTTAAGTACTCTAGAGGAGCACTTTGTATCAGACAGGCTGTAGCGTATATGGGATTTGTATTGTTTTAAATGGAAGAGAAAAAAAACATGTAACTGATAGGGTAAATATTTCTCAATGTTGATATCAGAACTATGATACTTGCTGTCCAGTACTGGATATATTTCAGGGAGGAGCCTTGTTTTCTTCAGTCCACACTGAGCTGCCAGTTAAAGGAATCCATAAAAAACTGCTCCCAAGGAAGGAATGTTTCTCAGAGGGAATGGCCATGAAATGTAGCTTTTCATAAAGTGCTATGAAATTTAAGCTCAGCTGTGGCTCCCCTTTGTCCTATTTGTCAATATTGAACTCAAACAGTAAATAAATTTCTTTTCAATGCTAATTAACTAATAATTTTTTCAATACTCAGTAAGTTCTTTTCTCTTTTTTTTTCCATTATATTATTATCTTAGGGGGAAGGTGGGGCTCAAAATCATTTTGTCTCATGCTAAATATTTCTACAGCTACGGAAAGGTAATGCACTATGAAACATCCCTCTGTAACAGATGAATTAAAAGCACGGGAAAATCTGTGTCTCCTGAATTATTACTCAATCCTGACTTAGAGAGAAAGATTCTATGAGATTAGAAAACAGAGACTTTTTTGCAAGCATTCGGTCTTTGGGCCAGTTGCACAATGACATTCTATATGAACTTGTACTGGTTTTTAAAGCAGATTTTAAGACTCACTAGGGCACTGAAGGATTTCCTCTGTGTGGATCAAAAATTAGCTTTAAGAATAGCAGATGGATCATATGCGTCTATAAAATACTTATAACGTAGTATGCTGATTTAAGAATGAAGTATAGGATTGAGTTGTAGCAATCCTAAATGGGGAATATAATAAAAATTCTGGGAAATAAATAAGGGTTGCAAAGTAAAGAACCCTTTTTGCACTTTATCTTCATTATTCTTCCTGATATTATAAATTATTTTCAAAATTGGGAAAAACTTTTAAAAATATCTTTAGATATAAATAAAATTGATGTCTCTCAGAAGCAGAGACAGTTAAAAATCTCAGGTAATGTATAATTTCATACATTATGCTAAATAATCAGAATGAAGAAAGGAATTTGTAAGTATTATTTTAATGTATGCTTTTGATTTGGCTTCTTTTTTTCTACATTACCACTATCAGAGTTTTGTTCTCAGATATGCAAGGTTCATAGCATGGAAAATCAGCCAAAAAGCAAACCTAACAACTAGGGCAAGTTAAGGTCAAAAAAAGTTCAAAATGAGAGCCCTCTATGCTTAGAATATTCCATTTGTCCAGGGAATAATTATACCTAACCATTTAAGTGCTTCATCAATTAATTCTTATTTAAGTTAGTGGGTTTCATTTGCCTTTACTTCTTTCATCTTCAAATACCTGAAAGTTTTACTCTATATAGAAGAGTTTTGCTGAAGGGAATATAGGCATTTGTATTTTCAGCCAGAATAAAATCATAGGGTGAGGCCATCTATGTTCTGAATAGAACAGACAAAAAGAGCAGAAGAGGCATGAAAGACTTCAGAATTTTTTTCTCTTTAATTATTTCAGGTGTTTGCCTTATATTTATTCACCAGCCAAAATTTATATTTCTCTTCTTTACAACTTTATTTTTAAAAGGGTTTACTATACTGTAAAGTTTGTTATAAACAAGGTTTCTATGAAATTTTCAATTATATTTCTCATGCTTTTCTTCCTTAATGATTCAGCTTTGCCTCAGTCTCTTCTACACATAATTAAAAAATTTAAAATACAGGAATTAGCATATAACAGAAACACATACAATAGGATGACGAGAAAAACCAAAACATACTATAAATTTCCTGTCTTTGCAATATAAGCAATTAAGAATTCATTAGAATTTTAAAAAAGTAGCTAATAGAATATGTCTGTTCTTTCAATACTTTAATACACTTGAAAAAATTTGAAAATGAACATACTAGAAAACAAAAATGGAAAATTAAAAGGCAAAATTCGCATGTGAGAAAAATATAATGAAAAAATGCAGAGGATAATAGAATATCAACAGAGTTCCATTGGTAACATGCAGAAGTGGATAAGCTGTAATAGCATTCCAGTAACTGGCATACTGAAGTGCTGCAGAAAATTTTTAACATGTAAGATTTCCATTTGTTCATTGTACATGTCCTTTTTAGTACAGAAGTCTTCTGAAATTCATTTGTTGCTGAAATTGCTTACAGTACAAAGAACATATTAACCTTAGTAATTCTTTCTAAACACACACTAGCAAAAATGTTAAGGACTTCTAATTTTCTTCTCTACTGCAGCCTTTTGGGAGGATTTACGAAGTGGTAAAGTATTTCTTAATGGTGAGGAATCAGTTTATTGGCTCCTGTAATACAGCTCTTCCCAGTTCCAGAAGAAGGTGTTTATGGGTGCAGTTATAATGGTCATATGAGAGCTGTTTCTTCAAATGCTACACAACAAATCTGGAAACCCGAGGCTTGTGTTTGGGAAGGGAAAGGCAATTTTGCAGTTAAAGGAGGCTAATGATGAAGTCAGGCTGAGAGAGTTGGAGTTGTTTAGCAGGGAGAAAAGACAGCTCCTGGGAGACCTTAGAGCAGCCTTCTAGTAACGAATGGAAATGTGGGGAGGGACTGTTTATCAGGACACATAGTGATAAGGAATAATGGCTTTAAATGAAAAGAAGGCAGGTTTAGAAGATATATTAGAAGGAAATTCTTCACTTTTGAGGGTGATGAGGCACTGGAACAGGTTGCCCAGAGAAGCTATGGATACTCCACCCCTAGAGATGTTCAAGGCCAGGTTGGATGGGGCTTTGAACCACCTGGTCTAGTGACAGGTGTCCCTGCCCATGGCAGGGGGGTTGGAACTAGATGACCTTTCAGATCTCTTCCAACCCAAACCATGTATAATTCTATGATTTTAGGATTTCTTCTGCTTGACAATTGAATGAAAAATATGAGGAATTTTCTTTTTTAAGGATTTTTATTATCTTATTTCTTTGTTTTGACCACTTTGAAATATTTTTTTCAAGAAATAAGGTATTTAACTATTAAAATAACATATAAAATTTATTTTTTCCTTCAGGTAAAAATTTACACGTGAAAGATTTGAAGATATTTTTATTCCTTCAAAGCCTACACATTCATTTAATTCAAATAAATAAAGATTTACTTTCATTTTATCAAGGATTTCAGAAATCATGATGAAACTTAGGCATTTCTTGAGTGAAATTTAGAAAGTGATAGAAATTACATGAGACAATCCTTACAAGTTAAGACTGGTCAATTTTGCTAGGAAAAAAATCTTTTAATATATTAAACTTCTATTAACTTTCATCCAGCAAGAACGATGACAACAACAACAACAAAAAAATAAAACACCAGACAAACAAAGAAAAACAATAAAACATGTTAAGGTTTTCAACTGGAGAAATAATGTATTATGCTATTCACAAAAAGACTTCAGCTTTTAATATAATGGATTATGTATTGAAAATTACTAGGCATAAAATAGAAAGGAATTAATAGTTTATATTGCTTCTATTTTCCTTGTTTTACTGAGTTTACTAATTTTTCAGAAATGAAGACTTTTTGGAAAAGGAAGAGGTAAATCTTTTGAAGATTGTGTATACTGTGATAATTTTACAGAAATAAGTAATATAAAATAGTTCTGTCTATAAAAACATCACTCTACTTGGCCATAAGAGTTAGGAAATCAGATTGTGTAGTTTGACTATCTGAATTATCAGTAAGTTTATTACAAAAATAATAGACCATTCTAGGTAGGCACATGAAATAATTATAAAAAAATGAAGAAACAATTAAAGTTTGAGAAATTTTTTAATTCTTAAAATATGCACAGGGAGGGGTGTGAGATACTAAAATTTAGAATTTTTAAGTACATACTATAAAGATGATGGCAATGAATACCAATAACAAAACTGGTTAAAGAAGGAAATATAGTTATTATAAGCAAAATGAGTGCTATAAGGTTCCTTCCTCCAAATTGCATAAAGCTTTACATTTTTGGAATGAAACTTCTAAAACTGGTGAATGCATTTTCAATTCAGGCTGAAAATTATGCACTTTCATCTACTCTGGAAGATGCCACGGGCATTCTACTGGAACTGAAGAAGAGTCAGCTGGGATGGAGTGACACGAGGCCAAATGCAACTGCTGAGCTGTTGGATGCGGCCTGAATATTTTCTTGGAAACAAAGGGAATGGAGGAAAGTTTATATTAGGCAACTGGTTAGCTAGTTATACATACTTCTAGTTTACGTGCTTAAGAATCTTTTCTTTAAGAAAAAAAAAATTTTTGCCTGTGGGTGTAAATTGTATGTAATCCAACCTGCAAAACTGCAGATAAACTTTAGTCTCGATACTGAGTGTGTATGTTCATTATGTAATATGAGATCTGCTTCATCTGACTATGAACTTTCACTCAAAGCAACAGAGACACTTTTTTATATTTTATGTAGGAAATAAAAGCAAAACTCAAATCACCCTAGTGTTAGTGGTCAAAACAGGTAACAGTGCAGCAGCTAGACCATACTCTGTCACGGGAATAGAGGATAAGAAAATTTTTTTATGATTTCAGGAATTATGAAATTATTCTAAGTTTGACAAAGGAAGAAGGTGGTGTCCTAGGAACTCCTTACCTACAGGAATCTTCTGTTCCTCAGAAAATGGAACAGTGGGTGAATAATGGGGAGTTTATAGGGTCCAAAACAATTGTAACAGGTATCAAAGTTCTGACCGAATAGATGGGATTTGTCAAGATAGGTAAAAAAAAATTCTTAATATTATTCTACAGAGCCAGAGAGGAATCCTAAAAAATAAAATCATTCCATATGCCTCCCTTCTCTTTCATATTATTTCAGTCAAAACAATTGAATGACGTAAAACAAGAAAAAAGATATTGTGAAATTTTAATTAAATATTAAATTTGCTCTTAGTATTTCTAATCACATGGTGATCCTTTTCAGCTTCTCACATTATTTCCCTGACTCTTCCCAGAACTTCATAAGTGAAAGCTAATTTTAGGCTTGTTCACATCCCAAGGTAAGTGCAGTGATTAACAGTGCGCTGATTGCTCTATAATAACTGTTTGAATATACTCTTCTCTTTTATCTTACTTAAGAGTGAAATGCATACCATCAAAAGGGAGGTTTTTCCTTTTTTTTTTTTTTTAACTGTCTGAATACAATGAGTCAAAATAATGTAATCCATGATTATAAAGCTGGCTAAACATTAGTCAGTTTAATAAGTGGTGTCATTCAAACTATCATCATTCTATTTAAATGAAAAGCTAACAAAGCATGTAAGCTTCATGAAAAATGCATGAAAATTGCTCTTTAAGGATTATGTGCATTTTAGGACAGAAATTAAATTCAGGGAGTGTCTGTCATTTTTAGGTTGTTTCTCCCCTTACCTTTTCTTATTAACTTGCACATATAATCATCATAATCAGGGGTTTGTTACCACTGCTTTTGTTTTAAGCAACTAAAAAATTCCTATAAATATTTTTTCTAGATTTGCCAAATACTATATAATTTCAGATTTTTTCTAAAAATAGAAACCATATCCTTGCTGTAATAGGGGTTATAGGGGGTTATTTTGGTTTTTTTTTTCAATTTTGTTTATCTTTTATCTGAAAGGGTAAAGAATGTATATTTTGTTAAAATTTTTAAGAATCAATATCCTGATGATGTTTTAATTTGATTATTAAATCCCATATGATTCTTTTATTTGATTATATATGACTTTTTCATGCATTGACAAGTCATCTTCAGAGTTCATAAGTGTTATTAATTTAATTTACATGTATATACAATACAGAGACTGGCACTGTCCACCTGGGCAAATAAACAGAGGAATCAGGCAGAGTTTAAATTTCAAATCCCTTGATTCTATCAATAGATTTAAATGTTATTTGAATAACATGAAAGCAGTGCGGATATGGACAATGCATTAAAGAATCATCGAAGACAGCTAGCAGAAATCAAATTTCTAAAAAGCTTCATTCTTTTGGAAAAATTTTAAGAACACTTAATGGAAATCTTAATTAGTTATCAGAGGAACCTGATTCAAAGATTAATGATTCCCTTGTGGATGAAATCCATAAAAATTTTCCCCCAAAGGAAATGTAAACTTCAGGATTTTTTTTTTGTTCTTTTCTTTTCAGGCATGAAACAACTGTATTTTTGTCAAGCTATATTTATATTTACATGTGAAAAATCACAAGAATGCATTTTTTAACTATTAAGAGCCATATCTTATTTTGCTTTTCTCAAGGGAACTAGTATAGATTTCAACAGAGGAATTCTCAATGACAAAATAGCAAATTGAATCCTGATTGTATTATCTTTCAATCAATATTTAATCATGTTTTCATTGTTTGTATAATAAAGTCTGATCTAAATGCTGAAGATTTCCTGTATGCTGATAGGCATGCGACTACTAATGGCTCCTGAGACTTTAAAGAATTTGTTATCCTTTTAGATTTGGAGTTTTTTTAATTCTGGAGAAATTTGTTGTTGTTGTTTTTAAATTAATTAACAGAAACAGCTAAATTTCTCTTCAAAGTATAGATAAGGAAACTGAAAAATGACTTTTCTGTCCCTAGGCAAACTTCTAAAGGTTATTTTACTCATTGAGTATGCAAATTGCAAGACTATTGTAACAGAAATATTCTTGTTTTGCATATGAATATTCAATCAATTTTTCTGATTACTGCAAACATCTTAATTTTAACATTTTAAACTAAAGTTTAGTTGAGAACTGTGATTCAATGCCACCATTTTACCAGGATACAGATATTTTGAAATTCTATATTTCAAGTATTATTAGGCTATTAAAATATAAATAAACTGAATGTCTACATATTTGTTTTTGAATTCTTTCTTGTTTCTATTGCCAATGTATGAAAATTAAATGATAGGTCTGTTTTAGACATAACAGAGATATTGTGAATAAACACTGAGTGCTGCAAATTTATGTACACTTTTAAGAGTTTTAATACATTTCTGACTTTCTAAGTTCTGTCTAAGTAATTTCATCATGTACTAGATTTTAAGCTCAAACATACAATTCTGAAAAGGGCTGGATTAAGAAAAGAGTGAACACCAACACAATAGCTGAATCATGTGGTATTGTAATAACACATTTCTTTACAGAAATGTTCTGCACTTGGGTCACAACCACCTCATACAGCACTACAGGCTTAGGGAGGAGTGGTATGAGAGCTGCTCAGTGTAAAGGGGCTTGGGAGTACTGGCTGGCAGCAGGCTGAACGTGAGCCAGTGCCTGCCCAGGTGGCCAAGAAGGCCCATGGCATCCCGGTCTGCATCTAAGTTGGCGGTACCAGCAGGACTGTGGGAGCAATCTCTCCCCGTACTTGGCAATGGTGAGGCTGCACCTCAAATCCTGTGTTTGGTTTTGGGCCCCTTACTTCAAAAGGGGCATTGAGGTGGTGGGGCATGTTCAGAGAAGGACAGCAAAGCTGGTGTAGGGACTGGTGAGCAAGTCTTAAAAGGAGCAGCTGAGGGAGTTGTGTTTCAGCTGGAGAAGAGAAGGCTCACAGGGGGCCTCATTGCTCTCTACAGCTGCCTGCAAGGAGTCTGTAGTGGGGTGCAAGTCACTCTCATCTGCTTCATCTCCAGTGAAAGGAAAATAGCCTTAAGTTGCACTAGGGGAAGTACTTTATTTTGCTGCATTGATAACTTGCTTCTAGTATATTAAAGTCAAGGGAGAGATTTTTTGTTATGTTTTTGAAATTTGGCTCTTTGAAAGCAAAAAATTTTGTAATATTTTCATGAGACAATTTAAATTTCCTATCCCAAGACCACAAGTACATCTTGAGGAAGTGATATTTTATTCCTTTCCTAAAAACAAGGAACTTTTCAAATATTAACCCATATGACAGGTTTACTTTAAAGAAGTACATGATTATTCCCTGGGTCTTCTTTGGCAGAACTTAAAAGACTAACAATGAAATTTCCTCTTTTACTTCCATGATGTTTATTAGATTTGTAGATAATTTTTTAATTACTTTAACAATCGCTGTATTGATACAAAATGAAGAAACCTTTCCCCAGTTAGATATTGTATTTGACATTCTCTTTTTGAGCTTTTGTTACTTGTTTCAGGGTCTTCTTTTCTATTTTTTTTTTAACTATTAACACAATTGTATTTGAAAAGGATTACTTCTGTTCTCAGAAATGATTCTCTAAAGAGCAGCTGAATTTAAGCATAGAGGAGATTAAGTGGAATCTGTCTTATGATTCACGATATTCTTCCTATACTTACAGGTCAGATATACAGAACAAAGTAAAATTGCTTTTCTTAAGTATTCTCATTTTTTTTCCTCCTATCTGGCTTCATTTCATGCCACTTTTCTCACTATTCATGTTAAATGATTCTTGGTCTTCCCAACATTCAAAACTGTTGGGATTTTTCTGTGGCAACTGAACTGACACAGCATGTAAATAAATGGTCTCTCAATCCCAGTATTTGAAGAGTAGTTAAATAGGAAAACAAATAAACTTTTAGAGTAATTGTTTTGTACTGTGTGTTTCCCTTCTCCTTTTTGAAGGTCCACGGTAGCTTAATTTACTCTTCAAGTTAACAAGACGGCGCCTGCATCAAGAGGTTATTCCATTCCATATACGACTGCCAGCAACCTTTGTTTCAAGTTAACCTACAGTTCATGGTGGGACATGTGGCAATTTATGACTCTGATCATAAATTCCGAATCTTTAAATGGAATTAAGACATATGGGACAATTTCTAAAGAGAATAACCAGAGTTAACAGCCCTGTTTCTCATTTACATCTGAAAATTTTTAGCATTTTTTTCGTCATAAGAATTGAAAAACAATAGCTCTCAATGACAGCATTTTCTCCAGTCAAGACTTAGTTAATGACATGGACATTGTCCTCCATCCACTCTTCTGCTGGCTCTTACAGTCCTTTTAAGAAATGCCCATTTTGTAGTAAATGGATTTCTTCTTGTCAGTGGTGTCATCAATTTGTTGTCATAGGCCTGCAACTTTGCTGATACATCCACTAACAATGTCAAAACTGAGCAGTTTCCATTTAGTGCTTATTTATTTTTCCTCTCAGATAAAGACAGTATCAGATAAAGACAGTATCAGATAAAGACAGTAACAGATAGAGGAGATTGTTTGCACTGTGTATTTCTAACTTCATATTAGCAAAACTTAATCCCAGAAGTCAAATAAATAATTTTGCAGAGTGATGCAAGCGCTTGATTTTTATTATTGCAAAGAAACCTTATGCTTGTGTTTGCATTTAAGAACGGAGATTTTAAGTTGTAGGATACTTTTTCTTATAGGCATAGGAAGAAGTACATGACAGTGGCACTCATTTGTTTTTTCTCAATTTTTTCAGTTGTTTCAAGAAACTTGTTTAGTATTTCTATCCCAGGGCAAAAAAAAAAAAAAAAAAAAAAAAAAAAAAAAAAAGAAAAAAAAAAAAAAAAAAAAAGNAAAAAAAAGAGGCAGTATAAATCAATGAATAGGTTCAACCATATTTCCAAATGGTAAATTATACTTTTACTCAGAATTCATACACAGAAGGGACTAGATACTGACCAAAATCAAAACCCTACAAAACCACTCACAAGCCAAAACCATAGATTTTAATATGAAGTCCTCTTCCAAAGGGAGCTATTAACACTACTTCTAGTTTAAGAAGGGAACAAAATGAAACAAAAGAAAAAAACTACAAAATACCACAACCAGAAATAAAAAAGTATTCTACTTGAGAGCAGCCTGAAAGTTAAGCAACCCTGCCCAAAGTTCTGTTGGGAAATTTAGGTTATGAAGAAAGGATTGGTATTAAAATATTCAGTCTATATACTCTACAAGTCATCATTGTAGAGTATTACAACAATATCCACACATTTTAAAGTAATATTAATTAAAAAAATATTTAAATAACTCAATTGGCCTGTCTCCATTATCCAAGCCTTTTCCAAATACTTCATTTACCTCCACTAAAATTGTGCTTTTCTGCCCTCTTCTGAAGTATGAAAACAGGATATGTTGGAAAATGTGTTTGTGCACATGATTCAGAAAACTTTGTCAGCCAGCAAATGGAAAATTTCAACACTTTTAAAAACCTGTTACTTGGGCTCAATGCTAAACCATGTTCTCTTGGGAAAGTACCATTTAGAACACCTCAAAAAGTTGTGTCATCTTTGAATAATAAGGTTAAGCAGTTAAATTAGACAGTCAGGCATACTTCTCTCTAAAACAAATAGCAAGTGTGGTAGTCTATTCTTCTGCCCATTCAGAGAACAAGGAAATGGAGGAAAAAAGTGCACAGTACTGAAAGAACTGTTGCAGAATTAGCAGTGGTTCAAGTACTTGCAGATGCTGTCATGTCTGTTGGGAGTAGCAGGTTTTCTGGTGACAGAATAAACCCTGAAATCTTTAAATATAGTAGAAATGCAAGCTAAGAACTGAACTAATATTATTCAGAAATCAGGATAGTTGGTACTTCTTTTCCCCTTTCAATATGAGAAGGGATGTTCTGAAACATGCTGCTTAGGCGCTAAACCTTAAACCTTAGCATTAGTGTGGGATGTCACTCTTTATGACTAAAATGATTCCCTCTTGAAAAGCAAGTAATTAATAATAATTATGAGAAAGCAAAATAAAACTTTAAAAGCTTATCCCATGAAACAAAGACAACTGGAATGTGGAATAAGGCAAGACAAATCATTCAAAAACATTCTGAAGAAATGGTTTATCATTGCTTTACTTAGATGGATGCTTTTCTTCCTGAACACATGAAAACATTTGTCACATTGAAAATACAATTTCTCGTGAAGCAGAAACAGAGAGATGTAGAGAAGAAAACAGAAGAAGACAGAGATGCAAAGTGAAAAAATAGTGATGATAGTAATAATGCTAATAATTATAATGATGATGACAATGGTAATCATAATAATAATGACAATAATAATCATCCTGATTTGGGCCATGGTCTTGAACACAGATTGCTAAAAGCCAAATAAAGCGCTATTAGATTATTTTGGATGTGAACCTGATTTTTGTGAACATTTTTATGTCTTGGATTCATGTTAGTGCAGAATGGGAGCTCCTGCCATGTCTGCAAGATGAGATGACTTTCTTGCCCAGG
This sequence comes from Oriolus oriolus, assembly GCA_013400235.1. Classification (NCBI taxonomy): domain Eukaryota; kingdom Metazoa; phylum Chordata; class Aves; order Passeriformes; family Corvidae; genus Oriolus; species Oriolus oriolus. The sequence goes on from VXBT01007666.1 coordinate 94,784, forward strand.
TTTAAGCTAGAGAATATGAGATGTGAGCCAAATTAGATTTACTGAATTCTCCTGGACAGAAGATATTTATTTTCTGTCCAGACTCACCAGAATTAAGCTGTTTTGATTCTGAAAGTAATGATAATTTGCTGCAATTAGCTTTTGTGTATTACTGCTAAATGGAATGCAATTTAAGCAAATATTAAGAAATTATTAACAAAGTTTATGCTATAAAAATTAGGAAAGCTGCTGGAAAAAAAAAAAAGAAAGATGTTTTGTCAACTATGTCCTTTGAAAAAAGAAATGGTTTTAGTCAGCTCCAGTCTACAACAAATTGAAATAAGACACAGAAAAATAAATTCTTTTCTCTTAAACTGTGCTTTATCTGGAATGTAAGCTCGCTTACTCTTTGGTATATAATATTCCTTTGTAAAATGTTTATTCATCTTAAAAATTCAGTTTGCAAAAGAGGTGTCAAGTAGCTGAGAAAATTTTCTCCCTGTTTTCTCCTAGACCCTGTAGAGCAAATAAAAAGTTAAACCCAAGCAAAACCTTGTTTAGTGATAAGTATTGGCCTGTACTCATGTAAAATCAGAACATTTTTATTGTGTAGTTCTCACTATTCTGCATATCAAACCTAACTAGTGTAAATGTCAAGTTTTGTGTTCTCAGATATAAAACACATTGATGTAACACTTCATGTAATCTTGTTTCAATTTCCACTTTTAAAGAAACATTCTCTTCAAATGCCAGTAATGACAGCAGCACAGTTGCATTCTTATTGCTGCTTATATGAAAAAAACATGTTGGAAGGAGACAACTTATTTAGAAGGGTTTACTGAAGATATGTCACTTTGTCAGTATTTTGAAATGTCAACTGTCATGCAAACAAGCCCGAAGCAGTATTTTAGTACTTATTTATTAGATGAGCAGTAAAAGAGACACACTGGTTGTTGAAATAGTAGACATTGCTGCATGCCTACAGACATGATAGAGCTATGTAATTCAACATGTCATATATGACGAAGTTACCCTACCAGCCACTCCGGCATCCAATATTTTTAAATATTTATTTATTTCAGTTGCACATGCACACTTCTGATTACAATCTTCATTAACAGACACTTTATTGGCCATGAAAATTGGCAATAGGAACTAAATCTTGAAGCCAAATGTATGCTTATTACCAAATTAATCAATCATGAATTGAGAAAACTATATTTTAGGCTTGTATTTTGCATGTGCTTAATACACTCTGAATATCGCATCAAACTGAACTATCAGACCACTACTGAAAAATTATTGGAAAAAATTAAAACTTTGTAAGTTATTTCATTACACATGACTTCAGTAGAAGTGAAAAATGCAGAGCCTAAAACCAAACTCTGTCTTATACAGACTGTTTGAGTTTGAGTTAGAAAAACTTATTTAAGGAAAGTCTCACCTCTGAAGACTTACCATAAGGTCAGAAGGTACTGCCAAGGTCAAGCTGGGAAATGTGATCCTTGGGCTCAGAAGCAGAATACAAAGTACATGAAGGGGTATGATTTTCTCCTCGTACATGACATCACCATATCAAGTGGTTGGTTTTGCATTTTAGAATTTGCCAAGATTGCAGAAAACTGAAGAAAGGACACTGAAATGATCCAAAGCACAAAAAACAAGATTCACACTGCAAGACTCAACAGACTCAGTCTAATCAGTTTATTGAAGAGAACTTTGACAGGGTACTTGATCATTTGATTCAGAGTTATAAAAAAATGTGAAAACTTTGAATAGGTTCAAATTCCACTGTGAACAAAATTGTATTCCTTAACAATAAGCGTAATTAAGCACTGAAAGATGATACCGGTAAAAAAACAGTAGACTCAGAGTCCTAAAAAACAGATTAGATATCTTTTGCCTCTCATGCTTTAATTCAGCCTCTAAAGGAAAAATAAATACGATGATGTGCAGTGTTTTTTTACATTCATCTATTATTGTGCATAACCATTCTAAATGAAATGAATAAGTGACAAATATGATAGTTCCCAAGATCCTGAACGTATTTTCTTATTATTGTCCATGTCTGTAACTAGAATACCAGTAAAAAATAGTAAGAATAGCATATATGTGTAAAGTCTGAGCCTTGTCAAAGCACATGGCATTATCACTCACCATTCTATGCAGTGGTATCAGCACACCTGCACCTTCTCATTATTCTTTTTTTGTACATCTCTCACATTAACAGAATATAAAGATAAGATTTGCAGAAAAAAAAATAAGTGCCATTTAGATCCTTATAATAATTTTCCAGGCCCGATGGACAATCCTGGGAGATATGTATGGCCTATAATATCTTGCAAACACTGGAAGATAGATTTTAGGGAGGAGATCTGAAAATGTGTATGTAGTTTCAGCTACCTACATATCTGATCCCAAAATGAGACGCTAAAGAAGGACACTGCACCAACTTTGTAACAGTAGCATTAGTTCAACAGTCAGTTCTCACCAAAAAAACCCAAAAGCCATACCAACTTGAATAATTGTTGCTAAGGAAAATGCAAGACAAAATCAGAAGTCCTTACCATTTTTAAACACCATTACGTCTACACACAGAATTTTCCATAATTCATAATTAATAATGACACAAGTGGTCAGTCCCTCTAATAATCAGAAAACCATAGAACAGTTTTGGTTAGAAGAGACCAGAAAGACCATCTACTTCCAAACCCATTGCCATGGGCAGGGACAATGACTTGTTTCAAGCTAGCAGAAAAAAATGGAATATAGAGTATAGATGATATAAATATTTTTTATTACATCAATCAAAATAGCTATTTCTCTGTTTTGTATTACCAAAATAATTGTTTACACTGGTGTGAACAATAAAAATTTGTGGAAAGGAAACATAAATTATTTTTTTAAAACAGGACAAACAAGTTTCAGTCAACTGTGGTAGTCAAGGGCTACACTGTTAAATATGACACCAGGAAAACCCTGTAGCAGATAATGCTGTTTCTTATGCACTTTTTTGGGCATAAGTCCAGTCTTGTTCACAAAATACAATGAAAAACTGGGTTTTTTTTAGAAATCTGTCACTCCCTGTGCTTATCCTTTTAGCTGACATTGTATTCAAGTCTCATACAACTGATGTCTAATAACATTGAGATTTGAAAATTTTTTGGTGTATTTTAGGACATCAATGAATATTTGGAGCAAACATCATTTAAAAAATCCAAGTCGAGCCTCCATAAATTGTTCTTCCATTGGTAATAACACATGAAAATATGTAAGTAACTCTGCCAAAGACCCTGCTTTTGTTTTTTAAGTAATGTTTTCTGGCTCTGTTCATACTAGCCTCTGCTCAGCCAGCTCCTAAATTATTCCAGCTTAAATAATTGTCAATGCCATTCATTTTCCGTAATGATAATGAAGGTTTCATGCACAATTCTACAAGCTATATAATAATGGAAAAGGCAATAGCCGTATCTATCATCTTGACTGAAGTGAAGGAATTTCTACTTCTGTCAGTGAGTCACATTTAAACTTGGTCATAAATAGATCCACTGATACTACTTCACTGCTGTATTCATTCTAGGTTTATCAGCAGAGACTTTAGTGGCCCCCTAAGCCTAATCAATGGTGTATTTTAAAAAGTTTAAAATCAGGCAAGTACATTAGATCTAGACTTAATTAAGGGCTTTGAAAATTAATTATATATAGCTATGCAAGGAAAAAGCAATTACATGAAAGAACAGACAAACAAATTCTGATGTCTTCATATAAGCTGGTGTTTCTTTACATATATATCCTGTAATCAGCATAAATGTAAGTTATTCATTAAGATTTTCAGAGGAGAACTTGGGATATTTCTATATGTCACCACAGGAGCCAATCCACAGTGGGCTGTACATTAAGTATTGTTGCAGAAGACATATCTGGTGTCATTTTATCATTTAGGTAAGTGTATTGGGTCTGACTGAGGCAAAGCTCACAGCCCTTACCGTGCTGTGCTTTGCACTGGTAGCTGGACGGGGGTTGATAACAGAGCAGTGTTTTGGCTATTGCTGAGCAGTGCTGTCCCTCTGACATTCCTTCCCCCACCAAAGGGGATGGGAGTGGGCAAGATCCTGGGAGGGGACACAAGCAGGCCAGCTGACCCAAATCAGCCAAAGGGATATTCCATACCATATGATGTCAGCTCAGATATATAATCTAAGGAAGGAGGAGGAACCGTTACGCGTGCTGAAGCCCTGCTTCCCAGGGAGTGTCCGAACATCGCTGCTGATGGGAAGTAGAGACTGATTTCTTTCTTTCTTTAGTTCTTGTGCGCGCAGATCTCTGCTTGTTCCTTTCTTCTTGTTGTAATAAAACTGCCTTATCTCACCCTGCTGGTTTTTTTGTCACCATCCTATTCTCTCCCCTGGTTCTTTCTGCGAAAGGGAGTGATAGAGTGACCGAGTGGGCACCTGGCACCTAGCCAGGGTCAACCCACAACAGTAAGCCATGACAGACTTTCACACTATTTCAAATTATTTTGACAGTGACACACTGCAAGACAGTATTAGTCTGTTCCAGTTCTCTGCTATCTATTGAATACAGGCACAGGTCTCAAATGAGACCAGCAAAGAGAACAGAACCTATGACTGAGCCAGCTATGGAACAAAATGTACTGTAGCTGAATCAACAAAGTAAGGAAGGATTTGTAATCTCAGGTGTGACATCATGCTACACTCCTTGAATAGCAACAGTCTGTCTCTGTCATGAACTGTTTACTTCACAGGAGCTGAAACACTTCCCTGAAAAGTAGAGATCAGAGTTAAATCTGTAGCCTATGCAATGAAAAGGTGTAATTTGAAATAAATGGCGTAAGGTTTCAGGGAGAAGAGCATGAGAACTTTGGATCCTTTACGTGTTATTTTGAGTATGGGCCATTAGATAATTAGACAGATGAGAACCCTCACAGTAATTGATTCTTTCCCTTCAATCTCCTAAAAAATTATTTGTCAGAAAGCACTAGAAACAGGCCACAACTTACAAGTAATACTAAGGCTACTAGCAGTAGTAACTACTAAAAATTTAGCCAGCTTTGTTTGCTCCCTTCATGCCACGAAAAGGAATTTAATGGCAAAACTAGTGATGCGAAAATATGCTTGGCACAGATTGCTGCATGCACTCTATGCTCATTGAAGGACAGCCATATTTGTAGAAATTAAAGCTAGCCTGGGTCTACGTACATGGTACAAGTGATAAGTCTCCATGCAGTGGAACACTATTGAGAAGATAGGAAATTTAACTTTGAACTAATTCTAATTTGGCAACTTGACCATGACAACCAGTGGCAATCGGACAACATTCAGTGTGCTTCTGGAGAGCATCTTTCTAAATAATTTCATTCAAAAGAAAGAAACCAAGTAAGAATGATTTGAAAGCATAATGTGAATCAGACTAGAAACAACAAGTCACTTCAAAAGCACACTTCTCAATAAAACTAAGCCAAAACACTAATGCAGAAGGTCCTGGCTGCCTCAAGGTTGTGCCTGCCCCTGGTACCCCTCCCTGGACCTAACTCTGATCCTCATTCACAGGGTGATGTCCTGACCCAGCTTTAGCTGCTCTCCAGCTTCAGCCCATCCCTAGAGAGGTGCCCCATCTTGTCCAAGGCTGCCCCGGGCCCACCCTGCCCCCTGACTGCAGTGGCAGCATGGGCTCTGGCTGTGAGGCCCTGCCCTGTCTGCCCTGGTGGATTGCCCACCACTCCCCACATCTGGTACCCGGGGAGCCACTGCCCCCCACTCTGCCCTAGCACTGGGAATGATATGCCATTGCTCCCTTACGATTTCTGCCCTTACACGTATACCCTTTCAATGACTCGTGCAAAAGGCGTAAGCATAGAGACCTGTTCCATAATTTTGGTTAAAAGGGAGGTCAGATTCTTTACTATAGCTGTGAGGGATTTGGAGGTGTCTAAAAGACAAGTGTAAATTTAACCATAGGCTTCCTCAGTGATAAAGCCTTTCTAATCTGGCAGCAATTACTACTTGTAATACCAGTCAGAAAGATTACTAAATAATCTACTTCAGAAATCTCTGGGATGGGAGAACATCGACATCTCCATGAAGACATTATCAAGCAGCAGATGAATTATGGATATCCCAGGCTTTTACTGAAGAAAATACTAAAAAGACCATATTAAAGTACAGCTTTAAAGCCTATTATATTTTGTAAAATCTTTTTCTGAATCCACTTCTTTTTTTTTTTACTCACTTACAATTTAAAAGTTTACCCCAACTGAAAATCCACAAATTTTCACTGTATTAGACATTGCATCAGTAATCCCTACTGGCTACCCACCCAATAACTGCAGTTTCCATGTCTCATCACTGTCAGCATGGCACTCTGGGCTCGGCTAGCATGGCTGTGTCATGACACTCTCTTGTGAACCCATGCATGTTTTGGCAAAAATATAAAAGCTGGAAGAAAAAGAAAAAGCTGTAACATGTACTTCTATTTTTTTAAACAAACTTAAATAAATCAGGAAAACCCTCACAAATTAAAAATTATCTTTCCACTAAAAGGAATACTGCTGCTGCAATGCAGCAACTGAGAGATTAGGGAGAGATATGTATTTCCTACCTAACAATTGTCTGCGCTGTCTGAAAACCCTTACCTGAAGAGATGTACATTTTAAAAGAATTTGGAAAGAAGTTATTTGTTAAGCACAAAGTTTAAAATTTACACCAAACTATTTATAAATATACATCATAAGTAAAATTAGCACACATTTGGTAATTTCTGGTGAGAGATTGTTTGCTCATGGATGAGCATTGCATATCTGTAGGCTTGATTCTTCTATAATTGATACTGCACAATCAGGAGGTAACTACTTATGGTTTACCTAGCATAGAACAAAAGTCCAGCCCACTGGATAACACAAGACAAGTCTGTGAGTATTTGATTGTATCCATAGGGTCTCTGTGATAAGAGCCTTCAAATTTAGGCAAATAAAACCACTTGTAGGCTGTTTTCCTTTCCATTTGCAAGGTGCTTCCATTCATCTTCATGTATGAAACAAAATTTTATGTCTTGCCTAGGGATGAGAAGAGGAAAAAAAATTTTAACCTGTAGTGGGTCTTTACCATGCTAAGTAGCCTATTTTGGAAAATAGGCTCTTATCTTTTCTTTATGGGCTTTAGTCTGGAAACAAGGTGATAAAAGGAAGGAATGTGAAGTGGAAAATAGAACATACATTGAAACACTCTCACTCACAAATATAGTTTATTTTACTTCTAAAGTCTTTCATTGCTATGGCTATTCTTCTGTCCAAAATATGAATATTGTGCATCTGAACATCTATAGGTCATAGCAAACAGCACAGCAGTGTAATCAGCAGGAATGTTTCATTTCATATATCTTTCACAGCTTGCTGCTGTGATTCTAAATCTGTCCATAACTTTCTCATAATGTAAGAAGGACAAGAAATTGTAGTTGGCTTTTAATCCCAGGTAAGTTTTCCAAGTGTTTTACCTTTGTTTTTTCTTTCTCCATTGGGAAGGTGGATTTTTGAAGTTTGATTATCTAATAAGGAAAAAAAAGGAAATGCAAAGTTGGGATCTAGAAACATTTTAATACTTAAATGTTTCCATTTGCATGACAAGTGGTCATACATTTATGGGTTAGCTGGGGACACAGTTTAAGATTAACAAATGGGTTAATTGTAATAAACTGGGTTTTAGAGTAAGAGACTGAAGACACACAAGTATCAGTATAAGCTATCCACCATTCTTAGTATTTACATTCAGTACTTCATTACTGAATAAAGATTATCATGCTCCCATGCTGAGAAATCAGGAATATAGAAGAGAAGGCTGAGGACAATATTTTAGGTCTACAAGTATTTAGATATCTACTGGCATCCCGGAAAATTAAGTTAGATGGCAAGGTATCAAGCTTCCAGTAAAAACAAAACAAACCAAAACCAAACCAAAAACCAGACAACTGACATAGAAAAAAGTACGTTAAAGTTGATATAATAAATCAAACATAATTTTTCATGTTTTTTAGATGAACATTTGCTGAATACAAGTGATGTTTGATCTTCAAAGACAACCTCCTCGGGGCACAAGAATAGTCTGTTCTTGTCAGGCAAGTCTGGGAAAAGGTCAACATAGACCAAGACTGAGGTCCTGACTGAGCTCAACTGCAAAAACGAAGTGTACGATGACAAAAGTGAGGACTTGGGAAGGCTACATGGGAAGAATACAAAGGCATTTCCCTTCTTGAAGGAATGGTTGGAGGAAAACCCAAACTCACTTTGAGCTGAAACTAGCAAGGAGGTAAAGGGCAATAAAAAAGCTGTCTGCAAGTATGTTATCAGAAGAATGACATATTGCACAGTGGGGCAAGGGATCTAATGATATGGGTCATGCAAAAGGTTGGCTACTTTGTGTCCTCTTTACCACCCAAATAGCAATCAGTTTATAAAACACATTAAGACAGAAGTCAGTAGATTTGTATATAAATTAACTGCAACCCAGGCATGATCGAGGTGTTTACAAGAGAGAGATTTAATTTGGTTTTGGTCATCTAGTTGTCAAACACTTTAGAATTCTATTTCTGTCTCAAAGTTAGATTTCCAGAAATCTTCAAATCATTTCAGGGTTGTGTTAAATTAGTCCAATTTTAGTCTTAGAAGTAAGCAAAAATATTTTCAGGGAATTTGGACCTGGTAACTGCACATTCTTGTAGCGCTAATCCTAGGTGACTTTGCAAAAGTCTTTGTATTAAGCTTAATGTTTGGTTAAAGGAGAGCTGTGATAATGAAGGGAATTGTTTATTTAGTTTATCTAACCTTTTCATATATTTCAGAATTTAGTCCAGCATTTCATTCTTAAACATGCACAGTTAACCTTCCAGAAGAAGGCTTCAAGTTCTGGTTTGAAAAGTGGAAAAATGTACTATTTTATTATTACTTGTACTTCAATAAATTTTTTCACAGTATCTACACATTTTTACAGCAGCACAAAGAACAGTAATAACAGCACCATCACATCATGCCTACTGTTGTTTGCATGAGAAGAGATGAAGGAAATAGCTACCTTACTTAGAAACTATTATTGTTAACTCAGGATATGCCACTTTGCCATTGTGTTGAAATGGTAGCTCTCTGATATAAAGCAGCCTGGAGCAAAATTCAGCACTGATGTTACTTATGAGATAAGTAATAACATAGAGGGCATGGGGTTTTGAAGAGTAAGCCCTGCTGTGCGCCTAAGGGCACTGTAGAATTATGAAATTCAGCATGGCATATGTGACAGGGGTGGGTGACTCCTTTTAATTATGTGTGCTTTTGGATCAAGGCATCACACAGAACCCTTAGTGATAGAAACTGGAGCATGAAAACCTGTAGTCCCAGAACAGACAAAGAATTCTATTACTCAGCAGGACATTCAATAATCTACTGTAGGTCTACAATGGAAAGTAATGAAACCTAAAGACTTTTCTGATAGTGTTAATAAGCATATTTTAAATTACTTCTAACATCACAATAAAATATCCTTCTTTTAGAAACCAAATGTAATTTCCCATTTGGACAATGTAGTCAAAAGCAGGGCCTTCTGACACCTGGATGTTTTAAAGATATTCTAATTAAAATGTTAATCACTTGTTTAATTAGATTTGCTAATAACAACTTTCTTTAAATCCAAGTATGACCAAAATGTTGCAATTAATAACAGAATTTAGTAATATTTTCATGGAATAGCCAAACACAATACATAAGCATTTTACATAAGCATGAGAGTAATGTGACCATACCAGTGGCATATTTGTGTGTGGTTGCACAAGGAAGCAATGAAGGGGTAAAAAGTTGCCAGAGAAATGCAAGATAAGCACTAGATACCACAAAGAGGCAGGATATCCTGGCTCATGCACACCAAAAAAATATGCTGGAATCAGAAAACACACATTTTTCAGCTTAGGGACAGGGAGGCATTAGACATCAGAAATAAATGAAGAAAATGGGAGAAGAAAGAAGACAAGCCCAGCCTGGTTTTATTTCAAGGAGCACTCAAGCCTGGTCACCTGGATTCTAAGTGCCTTACACAAATATTTTGCTTAAGTTTCACGGCACTGTATATTCACATCTAATTTATAATATGGTTGCCAAAGATAGTTTTGTGTAAGTAGTGATATCAAATTATAATGTGCAAGAATTAACCATTTCTTCAAGTGTACTGTTATTGTGTGATTTTGATAAGTTTACTTCAGCAAAGGAGGTGCCCTTCTTTCCTTGATTCAGTCTGCCTTTAACAATTAGTAGAATACTTAGAAGCAATGTAAAGTGCATCACCAGAAAGGCAAAGAACTTTTCTCAGTATCATCAGTACAGTTCATGAGAACAGATATCAATTTTATTTACATTGAAATTTATCTTATTACACTGTATGTTCTTCTGTATATTTTTCAAAAGTGGTATAATTTTGGTTGTTAAGCAAGTAAGAAGTAGTTTAGGAAGTTTAGTGAGCTCTTCAAATATAAATTTCACGAAACATTTTCTTTTTTTCTCAAAATCTTAAACTACCTTGAAGAACTGATTTTAACCCTGTAGTTTTGGTCAAATAGGAACTTTTCCACACTAAACTTATAGGGAGAAGAAAATAGAAGAGCAAAGAGTTTTCTTGATTTCTCTAACACTATGTGGTATTAAGCTGCAGCTGAAAATCCAGCAATTGTGTTTCCGTGTCCTAGGCTGAAAATCTCTCCTCAGCTTTTTAAATAAATAAACCATAAAAATTGCACATCTAGTGCTTTCTACAGAAGTTTAGTTTTCAGTAGTTTCATTATATGATCACAGTTGGCAAAAAGAGGGTGATGCTCTTTACTGAGAACCAGGATTTTCATTACTTTTAATTGTCTTCTCAGTATGCAGAGTTGCTTATGTGTGTAAAAGCTGAAATGTCAAACTCAGGAGTTCTTCACAGTGTAGACAATCTCCATGACAATTATGTGCTGATAGTTTTGAAGACTCCATTTTCTTGCACCTTGTGTGATCTGATCAATGACAACAAAATCCACTGCATGTAAAACATAAGGTATATAGTGTATGGATAGAGGGTGAACAAATAAAGCAAAATGGTCATTAAAAAATTGTAATAAAAAATCAATTATTCTGAACTGAAGGTGGATTCCACCAGAATAGTACAAGCTGCTATTGTGAGGAATACATATAGGCGCACCCATTTGAGAATTTGGAAAAATTACACCTACAAAGGTACTTGGACACTTGAATGTATGACTTTTCCACAGCATATTAAGTATGAAAGCTTGATATTAAAACAGGTGTGGGAAGAAAATTTGCACTTCAACGGATTTATATATATGTAATTTCTATGCTAGCATACATTGGCCATAGATGCTAAACCTGTTTCTGCTGGAAAAGTTATAGTAGATTTAGTGCTTTACATACTTTAATTATTAGTATATATTTTTAATAAAAAATGTTGATATATTTGAACCACTTTTTTAAAAGAAAATTTTTATTGCAATAAAATACCTCATTCTCTATATTATATGAATTGCTTTCTGGCAAAGGTTACATGTTTTGAATAAAATAAAGCCAACAACTTTTTTTTTCACATTGTTTTTCTGCTACCAATAAATCTCAGCAAATATAATATTTAAAACTGAAATTTCAATATGTCCTTTCACTCCCCCCTCCCCAGTAAACAAAGAAAATATTTTAAATGTTTGAATGTTTTCTTTGTTGAATTGTGGTTATGAGTTCTGCCTTCCTTGTTAAGCAGATGAACATCAAGAAGTCGTAGGACAGAATGCCTATTTGCAAAGAAAGACAGCATTACTGAAACCAGACTTCTGTCTCTTTATATGTAAGAAGATTACAAAAAATTAGACATCCACTTTTTGAAACCACAGTTAATGAATTACTTAATCTCTCTTTCAGTGGCTTCAGTATGCTCCCTTAGTTTGTTCCAAAGATCTAATCATATGCTAAAATTTAAAATCACTGTAAGGAAAGAGTAAAAAATCTGCTGTGGTTAATACACAGGCTTATGCTTTGTTCTGAAATGGGAAAAGATAAAGAAAAATTCTGCTTATGTTTTTGGAAAAGAGGTGAATAAACAGGACTTTATATTTAAACTCCATATTGTTGTACTGATGAATAAATTGGGAATTTTCTTCCACTTATTTTGTCATTTGAAAAACATAACTGGTTTAAATTTCCACTTCTTATATTCTCAAGGAGTATTAACATAGTAATTATGGAAAAAATAAGTGAAAAACTATGGAGTCACAGTTTCTATGTAGAAACTGTTTACAAAATATTAGTACTTGGTATAGGTATGAGAAAACAAGCAGTTCAAATGTTTTTCCAAATAGAAATTCTATATGGAAGATAAAATAAGGCAGAGGTATTTTTAGAGCTACTTGAGAAGGCAACATTTAGCACTTACATTTTTCTAGAATATTTATTAGACAAATCTACCATACTGACAGAAGACAATATATCATTATGTTCATATCCTTGTCTGAGGTTTAGCTAATGGAAGAAACTCTGATAAAATTCTGCAGATGATAAGAGAGATATAACAAAAACATGGAGCGATTTCACAAAACTTACAGAGTACCAGAAGGCATGGATGCATTTGAAAGATGTTTGAGAGGGAGTAAAGTGACTTCCAGACTGATGTCCCAGCCCATCCTTACCTCCACAGTCCAGCCTGGGTATCCCAAGGCTGTGTCTGACCCCAGTTCCCTGCAGTGGGACTGATCCTGACCCCCACCCAACAGCAGAAATTCCAGTGAAACCTCAGCCCTGCACTGGAGGAGACTCTGGCATTCCACTTCTAGCCCCTGTAGAACTACTGTATCTGTTAAATTCCGTGGGATCATCTCTTTGAAGATCTTAATCTAAGGATTACTTCAGTCACAGACAAAAGGGTTGGGTTAAAGTTAGAAGTATTTCAGTATCCACTCATTTATAATTAATATGCAGCATAATTTTGTCATTGTTTTACAGTTAGGTTTTTGAGAAGTGGTGTTCCTTAATTCTACGTAATAAATTATATAGTTTAGTGGTGCAGATAATTTGACGTAATTTATTGTGAAATATCAAAATGTGTAAAAACACAGTCAGTAATGTCACAGCAGCAAGAGCCTTCCTAAAGTGGATCACTATATGTCTTTCATGATCACTGATTATTTTTTCCCCACAAAGCTAAACCTACATCCTCTAAGCATTTTTTGCTGTATACTTCTGAGAACATATAAAAATAGAGCATTCAGGCAGTAGATCTGTTCTTATTCTTGAAAGAAATAAAATGAATGTAAAGAGTTTCCAATAGTAACATTTAAAAATTGTACTGTTGTTGAGACCCTGCAGCATTTAATGTTGCTCTCACAAAGATGTGGATACAAGAAGTTTCTTCCTAGAGCTGTTACTAATAAATATCTTCTTGTTTCCTTATGTATATAAGGAAAAATATTTAAAACTTTTTGTTTATTTTTTTTTCCATTCTTAACATTTTTCTTTTCTTTTCTCATAAGCTACCGTTAGTTTTCTGAAAATGAAAGGTTACTGGTTGCCCTGATATTTGATTTTTGAATACATGCCTTTGAATCTTCCAGTCTGTAATCACAGCTCTGATCTAGTCATGGGAAAAGTGAAATAATATTCTATGTCTCTGTAAAGGAACTTTTTGGCATTTAAATTTGCCTGTGTAGCTCAGAAGCAGAAAATCCAACCTTTCTGTCATCAACACTTTCAGTCAGAGAAGTTAATAGCAATGTTTGGCTAATGATTCAAGGAAACAAAACGAACCAAAAAGAGCATGCTGATTTAATTTATCCTATTCTAATGCTTTACAGCATGGATTTTTATTTATAGGACCACTTATAATTAACTAATACTTTGTTGTAATAATAATAATTAATAATAATAATAATTCATACTGGTTTTGTTGATATGAACATCTACTGGTCATCTTGAATCTGTTTTTAAAAGTAGTGTTTTCAGAAAATGCAGGATAAAATCTATTCAACTGCATAAAAAATAAGAATATATTACTCACACCTTTGGGATTTCATGACTAAATTCTGCTCTAAGTTATATCATGATTACTTTGGGTATATTCTAGAATAATTGAAAGGTATAATTGGCTCTTTTCAGTTGCCACACTGTAAAACTTTGATTCTGAAAATTTCGTGTAGTGGTTTAGAGGAAATGACTAAATCAACAAGTAGATAAAAAATTCCACATTGTTTCTGACAAAAAGAAATAAAAGCACCTCAAATTCTCACAAGAGACTCAACATCTTTGTGATTCATAGCAATTTGCTGTTAAATATTAGTTATTCAACAAGTACAATGCTACAAAAATTTTTCCATTTGACTTTGTTTTTCTGCCTATATTGTAGATATTTACTCTCTTTAGAATGGTGGATTCAGTTCAGCAGTCAGTTTAATTTTAATTTTCTCTTAGTTCTAGTCATTGGGGAAAGACATGTATGCATAGGTAAAACATATATGTGTACAAGTATGTGTTGCTGATTGGTGAATTTAGATCAGAACAATATAGTATCAAATCCAAATGGGAGGATGACACGAGTTTATATTGTATAACAGACAATTTATATTATGAATTGTCTTGTTTTATTAAATGAGGCAATAGAGTGATTCACCTTCTGAGTCCTGTACCATGGGTCTCATCAATACTGTTCATAGAAAACCCCCTTCTGGTTTGCCATCTTTAATTTCTGAGAGCCTACATTCTCGATCCAGCTTTGAGAAAGATTAGGCCTTTTCTTTCTTCTGCTGGCAGAAGGCATCAAGAGAATAGAGCTTCAATTTGGCAGACATTCAAAAGTTTCAGGCTTTAAAAATGCTTGGATTAATAGGGCAACAATCAAACAAGCTTTACAGTCCAATGAGAAAACAAATGCAGAAATGGATAATCAGCATGGGGTAGAAGCAAAGATATGCTGCTGATTTGAAGCATATGCAATAATCGCACTGAAATAAGATTAGAATAAATTCTGCATCTCAAATGAGACTTGGTGAATATTTTAAATCAGTTCAGTTTTTAAAATTGCATG
This sequence comes from Oriolus oriolus, assembly GCA_013400235.1. NCBI lineage: Eukaryota > Metazoa > Chordata > Aves > Passeriformes > Corvidae > Oriolus > Oriolus oriolus. The sequence goes on from VXBT01007666.1 coordinate 109,858, forward strand.
ACTAAACTCCCACTGGTACCTCCATGCCTCAAACTCAACATTGTCTGAAACGTTTTTCATTTTACCCGAGTCTGGTCAAGACAGACTGGGAGCCATTTATAATGGGTTGTCTCCCAGCTAGCACAATGAATTTGAACAAGAAATCACTCAGACTAAATGCATTCTCCTTAGATTCAGAAAGAAAAAAGTACTTTGTCTGAAAATCTTTGTACTCAAATCTCAAGATTACTAGACAAAGTGAATTTTAGAATGTAAAATAATAAAGATATCTATTGGTGAATGTCAATAGACTTCTTGGAAAATTGTTGGAGGATGACATAAATATTCAACACACATGCTTAAATTTCTCTGTATAAAGTGGATTTTTGGGCAAAATCATGCACATCACTTGAGAAGATGCCAAAGGATTAACAATTACATTGGTTATTTTAACAAAATTAGAAACCAGTTACTGAAACTCAGTCCAAAATAATTGTAACAGCAGATTTCCTGCATAGCAGTAGAGTATCACTCAGATATTCAGAAGTGCAGTAACACCGGAAATGGTACTCAGCAGGAGCTAACAAAAAATATTCATCATTTCATTTTTATCTGTAACCTGCAAAATCCTTCAGTTTTACAGAAGATAAAACAACCTTTTGAATGAGATCAGGTTTATTTGCCTTCTAAATAAAATTAAAAAAACAGAAAGAAAGCAATAGTAGTTTTATTAATATATTACAGCAGAAATAAGTTAGGCAGGTTTGTTTTTATTATAGACTGGATTAATGAATATGAACTTTTTATGATGCAAAGTTTTTATTAACTAATTTAAATAGTTACTTTGCAGAAGAGTGACAATAAGCAAAAGCCATTCTCCTGGTAGATCTGGTCTTAAGGCTGGAAAAATTGTTCATATTTCAGTATTTATTCAATCTACCTAAACTGTTGGAGATTTACTCTCTTACTATAAATGATAAGCAGTTGCAGTGAAGCTGTACTGGTTTAGGCTCTGCTGAGAACATGTGAGCATTAGAAATTTTAGAGAAAATAAAATTTAAATTGCTCTCATGCAGATCAGATTCCACAAGATAAAACAAATTGTCACTTCCTTATCATATTATATTTCACAGCTTTGCTTAGGAGCTGCTTTTAGGTGGGAGTGAGGGTAAAGGGCAAAACCAACCATGCATTATGTCATGAAAACGCTATGTATCTTTTGGTTATATATGGTGACTCAAAGGCTGAGAGAGATCACCACAGTATTATACTCATGATTCTAGGAAATATATTAAAAAGAAGTACCCTATACGATAGGAATAGAGAGTCATTTAGTTAGAAAAGTCTTTAACGTCATTGGGTCCAACCTTAAACTGGCAAGTCCACAATAAACCATGTCCCTAACTGCCACATCTACCAGTTTTTTAAATACCTCCAGGGACTGGTGACTCAACCACTTCCCTGGGAAATCTGTTCCAATGTGTCGCTAGGGGGCCAGCGCTGGTCAGCACTGGCCAGCCACAACCTTCTCAGAGGGAGTGTCTCGCAGGGACTGCAAGCGATCTCAGCTCTTTGTGAGGTCACCCCAGGCTAACTCAGGGGTAGAGACAGGAGCCTCATGTGGCAGTTCCATAGAGTAGCTCTTATTGTGCAACCACCCTGAGAAGGGGAAGGCCTTGAACAAGAACTTCTGCAAAGCAGAGACCAGGAACAAAACACCCCTACTCCTCTGAGGGGTAAAAGCAGTGGTATATATGGGAAAGGCAGGGGGTGGGGTGGAAACCAATTAGCCAATGGGTGTGCAGGCGATTATCATGGGGAAGCAAAGCATGCTGGATTCTCACTCTGACCCTGAAGTGGGTTGCTTTAGTCTGACTCCTCCAGGGGAGCAGAAAGGGCTCTTGTTTTGTGAGCCCACAGCCCTCCACACCAATGCTTCTTCATATTTTGGTGAAGAATTTTTTTCTTAATATTCAATCAAAATCTCCCCTAGTACGATTTGAGTCCATCACTTCTTATCCTATGACTTGTTACTTAATGAGTCTTGTCCTCAACCCACTGCAACATCCCTTCATGAAATTGTAGAGAGCAATTACTAACATATTTATTGAAAACTTTCTCTTTTTTTTCCTACTTCATAATTCCATAATCATTGTTCTCTTGGGGGAGCTTATACTAACCATTTCAGATGGATTGCTAAGTTTTCATCCTAAATACTTCAAATTATGACATAAATCTTCAATGCTTTCTAAACACTAATAATGCCAACACTTAAAAATCAGTAAAAAAATCCCCATTTAAGGATTACTAAAGAAAAGTTTTGTAGACCAGCAACACACTGCATGCTTTAAAGATGAGGTCATTTTTCTCTGATAGGGTGGTAAACAACCAGTGTCTCTAATTCAATATCTAAGTGCCCTCATTCTAAAAAGCTGTCAAGAGGCTGGTAACAAAGACTCTCTGCTGGTGATAACTTATATTTTAAAAGTTACAAGAGAGATGTGGTACTTGTATTATGATCACGTTTATTAATTCTAGCTTCTGGCCCTTTTCTTGTCCATCCCCAGATATTTTCTGGTGTCCTCAAAGAATCCATCTGGATATAGTCCGATGAAAAACTTAGCAACTGTCAGAAGTGACTAATTTCTGTAACGCCGTGGGAAAGATAGGAGCCTAAACTTACTAAGTCATCTTTATTTACTTCTTTAAGAGGTAATATTTAATAGAATGATTTGGGGTTTTTTTACTAGAACAAGTTGACTGTGCCATTAGCAAATGTTCCTTTTGCTTATCTGGGATATTTTAATAAGATTCTTAGGTTAATGATCCCTCCAAATGTTTACTTCAAACCACTGTCAAAAATAGAACTAATCACTAATAGTATTTTGGTGTTCGGAACACTAGAACACAAGACAGTTTATATCCTATTGGAAAAATTCTACAGAGTTTAAAAGGGATGAAATCAGTAGGAGACTCCAGATATTGGGAGTGGGCAATATAAATGTGCAGGAATTGCACTAATTCCTATCACAAAAGAAATCAAAATATCAGTAGCTCTCTGGAAATCTTAAAAGTTCATCCCACTAATTGAGTGTTATAAGCTAACATGGATCAGCCACCGAGCTGGTAATGTATTTTCAGAACCCAGTACTATTGTATAGGAACGGGTAAAGTGCTCAGAGGATGAGAGCAGAAAATGAAATTTGCTACTTCTTTCATAGACTAAATTAAATTAAATCCCACATTTACCATTCATTTACTTCATAAACTTCTGCTCCCTTATTTTCCTAGAAAAGAAATGAGAACCTACGTTATTTTGCTTGCCTTTCTCATGATAGTTTAAGTCAGCATGCATCTGACCTTTGATTGATATTACTTAGCATATGATCAATTTAAGTAGGCATTTTCTACATAGAGATACTGGATAAACCAGCATCCCATGAGCACACAAATATAATTTTACCAGTAAAACCACACCTTTGAAGTACCCTTGCTTCAGCTGAAAAGTGTATTTTTGGTTTAACATCAAACTTCACTTCTGAAATAGGAATTTTTACTTGGGGTATTAAAAAAGCTTCAGCTTATATTTTCAGAAAAAAATAATAATTCCCACGTATTCATCACCTCTTGAGGAAAATACTCCACAGTGAACAACAGTTTCACTGACATACAGCAGTGTGTCAATGAGGGCATAGAGGGAAATGATTAAATAAGGACAAGAAAGGTGTTGAATCCACATAGGTACAGTCATCAGAGTTTAATTATAAAACACTGGAATTAATAAGATTTTCATGTCACTGGACTCCAGCCCAAGTCCCCGGGCTTCAATAAGAATAAGGAGAATAGGGAATGTATACAATAATTACTAAAAGGGTGGAGTAAGATACTGGATAGTAAAAGTCCTTGTGTAGTCCTAAGTCAGACATCCATTTAGACCCTTTTTTGTCTATAAGCAGAACAACTACTAGAGGAATATTAAAAAGAAAAGAAGTGTTTCTTAATTTACAACATACTGAGTTAGAGAGAAGGAAGAAAATCAAGAGATGTTACAAGAAAAGAAATAATTTAAATACCATCACAGTCATTAAAAACTACACTGTGAAAGAACTATTTATATTATATACCACTTGATTTCCATTCCTAAACTGGACTTGTAATTTTTCTTTTTTTTAATTACAAATGAAGAAGACCATGATGAGATTTTATTGATGGCTTTTTGATGGTATTTATGGTAGGTTTTAATTTCTGGAACTGTTCTTGGATTTCCTCTTCATCAGGCTTAATATCACTTGCAATTTGGTTTTTTGAATGAGTGAGTGGCACTTCACCTGAGTTTGAACTGGTCTTTAGCAATCTGAGATTGCAAATTCTTCAGGGCCGATTTTCAGTACTGCTCACAACGATAAGTTATGCAGTGTTTGTACCTGATGAGTGCCGAGTGCTCCAGGCTCTGACAATTGGCCTCTGAGACTTTTTTCTCTGTTTTTGTTGTTGTCACGTTTCTTAATGTAGAAAATGCAAGAAAGATACTGCAATAACTATCATCAAACTCTTGTAAAACACACTCATTTTCCTGATGAGAATAAAGCTTTGTCAAAAGGCATTTCCTGTAGACTCTGTCAATGTGTTTGCTTAGAGTTTGTACAAATCTTTGCTATTTTTACACAGTTGTGTGAGAAGGAGATTGGAGACAGCAAAAAGTATATGAGTATAAAAGTACTATTCATGTTTTCTGCTTTTTTGTTATTTCTTATCTTTCCTTTCAGAGAGATCTCACACTGTAAGGATTATCTTCTGAGGACTCAAATTTCCTAATTTAGTTCAGTGATGATACCTGTGCCATTGGTTGACTCAGGCTACAAATTTCATAATGGGTTTTCATGTGCTGCTATTACTTGTTTTTCAACAAAACTCAGGTTCTGCAGATAACTATTAATTTCTCATTGTGTTTTAATGATTTCAGTGAAACCATTTTTGCAGCTATTTGAATTTTCTTTAAATAGTGGTGGCTTTCAGTCTTCTCTTTCTTTTGGGAAAGATCCAGTTATTTATGAAAAAATGACATAATAATCGGCTTTAATACTGGTGGTATCCCAACCTTATATTACCTTATATTATCCTTGATGCCACTCTGTTAGTTGCATTAAAAATAAAATGTCTTTGATTTGTATAACACAATTTAGCAGCTATGAAAGCCAATGATAACACCTTAAAAGAAAATTTAAAAAGATGTCAAAGATGATCAGGATAATCAAAAGAAAAGACAATCAAATTAAAAGAAATTTTCCAATAAAAATAGCTGTTGAGCTATACAAACTTTCTTGCGCTCCTTTTTGTTCTTATACATATAGTGAGTCACCCAGAAAATTATGTTCAAATTCACTGTAAAAATTGTGTTTGCTTTTTTGTGGGTACCTGCAATAAGTTAATTTAATACAATATGCATTTAAAAGGTAACAAATGAAATTTCACTGTTGAAATGGAATGAGGTAACTTAAAGGAGGAAAAGGAAGGGGCATAAAGGGAATAGATAGTATAAAAAATATACATTCAAAGTAGCTTTCCCAGCCTGTACCAAACGGGCCAATGTCACAGCACCAGGCATATGTCAGTACAGTATAAGAAATTGTGGGCTTAACTGCAAAGACAGACATCTTCAATTTATCTGCACTTGTTACACCAAATACAAATAAAGATGCATACCTTTATTTAGCAGCTAGGTTTAATGTTGGCAGAGAAGTAAAAAAATTCCCTGGAGTGGATGTATATCAATGTCATCTTATTTGCACCTACCTATACGCTTGACTTTATGCTTACACTTTCATCAAAACTAATAAATACCTAATTAAAAACTAAAACTATGGTTATGAAATTTTCTAACTTGTTGCTTGGTTTTTCAGTGGGATTTTTGTTTATTTGTTTGTTTGTTTTTAATTTTGAGATAGAATTTAGGCAGCAGTCTGTCTAAACCTGATTTGTAATATAAATCTATTCTGAAGAACAAGCTACTCAGGAAACACATGGCACATAGTAACCTTGGAAACTGGAAATCTAAGAGAACTGCCTAATGAATTTGGAAGTTGGGTATTCTGCAAAATAAAACTGATCTTTTTCTTTGGACTTGAAATTAAGTTCAGATGCCTACATCCTTACTAAGTGAACGGTAGCCAGTTTAAATTTTGTAATATGTTCTAAACATTCCAGGGCAGGTACCCTGCTGGCTCACTAATATAAAAAAGAGACTTCTGTTAAAAGTGATTTTCTCCAAGAGATTTCCTCCTACCTTTCTTGTGAATTTTAGGGACTTGTTTTCATTTCACTACTGCTTTAAGGTAATTCTAATTGAAGCTGGCCTGGAAGAGTTCTAATTCACATCAATTGCATTTCTTTTAATTGCTTTGATAAGCCTATATGGAGGTCATCAGTGCTTCAGCACAAGAGCTCAATATTTGTCAAAATAATATTTCAGCATTTTTCCAGTTTCCTAAATCCAGTACCCAGTATTTTGGAGTATAAACAAAGCTGAACTGTAGTGCTACATGTCTATTAAAACCATAGCAGTGACCAACAAAACTGGGGGCTTGGGGGGTTGAGGAGGCAAATCTCTTTTCACACTCTGCATTTTGCACATACATGAATTTGGCAATGCATGCATATACACAGTGATGCTTACTGCTGTGAGATCTAGGACAGACCTTGGATTGATCAGGCATTTTCAGGATCTTCTGCTAGAAATAGAAATAGCTGTCTGCTGAGGAAAATAACAACTTACTTGGAATATTTTACTTAAATATATTCTTAGAAACAAAACCAATACAATACCAGGCAAAGGCAAAGAAAGAGAAGGATTAGACTACACATGATGGCAAATCTGACAGTAAAACAGAATGATGTTTGGATGAAAAGACAGGTGGAACATGAGGCTGCCCTGCAGGCTTTAGTAAACACAGAGACTTCATGCTGATTCAGATCTTGCCAGGAGATGTCAGTTTTTAGTTGAATCAGTAAGGGGACAAAGGTGTTATGTTGGTTTCTGATTCTGGTTCATCAAGGACTTCAAAATAACTTCCCTTCTGATTCAAGAAAAAAGTGTAATTATTCAAACAGATTTACAGATGATGCACATGTTTCTAAAAATATTGCTTCTAACAATATTCCTTCTAACTTCTGACCTGGGAGAGACAGCCTGCAAAAAGCCACAAAGGACTAGACTGACCTGTGAATACTGTCAGAACTATTTAAAAGTTTAGTAAATCTATATTTTTTTAACTTCCTTGCTTAAAATCTCATTCCTACATTTTTCTTTTGGTAAAAGAGTATTGCCTATTCAAGAAAGACTGGTGCTTTGATTAATCCAAATGTGCCCTGCGGTACAAAAATAAAATTGTGACCAAACACTTTCAGAGATTCCAATAAAAAAGATACCTCATGGGTAAAATAGTTTGGGGTTGTTTTTTTTTTTTTTTTTGGTTTGGTTATAAACTACTATGTTCTATACCATAGGATGAATTGTAAAAATACCTGAACATTCTCTTGAAGGAAAACTCAAAGAATATTTCACATTGACCTTCTAGAAATATTACTATTTGCTCATAACAATGAATTTCCCATAGCAAGTGTCTTCAGCTGGGAGAAACTTTGACTATATTCCTGATTACCCTCTCATATTACATGATAATAGTGTACTCACCATAGCAATATTAGTATGCCAACACTCACTGTTTGTATAACATAGGAAATTAAATCTTTTAGGACATACATTATGAATCACATTTAAATGTTTTCATTATTGCAGGTGTGCTGTTTTCTAGAATTTTAGCCTTATAAAAGTGTAAACATAGCCTTTAATAATAGTGCATGTTTTAATATTCAGTCATTCCTTGTAAATATTGATATTTCCATCACATCCAAAAGAATTAAAGGGACACCATTGCATGTTATCCAGATTATATTTAAAAGATTTTTTTTTTCAGAACTTTGAAAGCTATATTTCAACAGTCTCAGAAAAATTGACCTGAAAAACAAGAAACTACAATGTTAACTGCAGAGAGTAGAGGAATATTCTCAAGTGCGTTAAAATGTAGTTTACCATATTTGAAATTATTTTTAGCAACTTAAAAATAGATAAATTATTTACAAGAATATATAGTTGTTATTCTTGCCACTACTTCTTTATGCTTTTCTTCATTTAAATCTCAGAGTTCTGAATAAGTTTTGCCTGCTGCACAGAAAGGCCAGATATCTAATGAAATGAATGATACCATTCACTGTCACTGAAAATTAGTAATTATGGGTAAGTTTTTAATAGCCTGACTAGAAAGCCTCAAAGGTTAGAATCTGCAGTTCTCCAGGTATACATGAAGCAGTTCATTGTGAAAATCATATACCTATGATAATTGAGTAGAATTAAATTGCCCAGACACCAGCAAAACGGTCTTTTAAATGCATCTTTGATGAAAAGAACAAAGGGAAGAGATTTCACTGGTAAAAGTGAAAAAAATAAAATAGGAAGAATAAAAATTAAAATATTAAAAAAAAGATTGACCAGCTGCTGGGAATATTTCAAATGCAGTATTAGATTCAGCTTTAAAATCAAAGACCTCATGTTGGTGGAATTAACAATATCTCTAGCTGAATTAACAGTATCTCTTCCATAGTCTTGTCTCTAGAATGGATGTTTGCCCTTGACCAAATGCCTCTTTCACATATATAGTGTGACAGTATCTGCATCCTTGTCATCTAGATACTTCAGCATTTATGTGATAATGTGCATAATACTTTTAATACATGAAGCATTTGGAGATGTCAGAAAAAGAAAGACTTTATACCCATAAAACTGTTACTTTCCTCGGTACTAGATGACTGAGAATCTTTAAAACAATAAGGCACTTTCTAAATGCATTAAAGATCTGCAAGGGAATTTTCTGGCTACTATGTCACTTACTGCTTAGAGCTGTGGTACCTTGAACATCTTTCAATTTCCCTTTCATAATCAAAGTTGAAAATGCATGTTAGACCAGATACTGTCAATTAATCTGCACATGAGGTCTAGATATATGTAAAATGAATTTGAAAGCAGTGAGACACAGTGGTTTCAGTGACTGACAGAGGGCCTAGTTTTTATGCTGTTTACAGACTTTAGAAACAAAGAAGTATTTAAAAGGCAAAAATGCTGGTAACAGCAATCCAAGTGAATTCTTTCTCTAACACACTGAGAACACTGGAAGAGTGTTTTCATAAATAAAATTCTCAGACCTCAGAAAGTTAAGTATGTAACCTGAAACAGGGCTGTAAATAGCTTTGGATGTACCAAAGTGCAAAAGACTGGTATAACACCAACAGCAATGACTCTGATGAAAAAGACAGAGAATGAGTCCTGTGAGGAGAAGCTGAGGGGGCTGGGGTTGTCTAGACAAAGGAGGTTCAGGGGCCTCCTTACTGCTCTTTATGGCTACGTGGGATTGGACAGTTCTCTCAAGTAACAAGCAGAAGGACAGGAGGAAATGACCTCAAGGTGCACCAGAGGAAGTGTAGATTGGATATTAGGAAAAATTTCTTCACCACAGGGGTTGCCAAGCATCTAAACAGACTGCCTAGGGAAATGGTTGAGTCAGCATCCCTAGAAGTATTCAAAAAACAGGCACATGTCCCCAGGTGCCATAAAAGTGTTCTGGTGGTGGACTCAGCAGTGCTAGTTTACAGCTAGTTTACAGCTCAATGATCTTACAGATCCTTTCCAACATAAATTATTCTATGAATCTAAAACCACATTGGTGCCATTTCCAGGGGTGATAAAACCAAAACCCATTACGTTCTTATTTCAAATACAAATTTAACTTATAAGTTTAACAAATACACAAGCTGGTAATGTATCTGGCCAAAGGTAGTCTTCTACACACTTTCATCATGACGCACAGCTGATCTAATAATCTTAATTTTGAAACTACACAATTATAGCAGTCAAAATAAAATTCACTTGTTACCTAAAGCATTGAAAAAGTGTTTTAAGCAGCTGAAGAGATATTTTGCACTGTTCATGTTTGTTTATAGTGAAATTGTAATGGCAGCAGCAAACTAGTATGTATTTTTCCTGTGTCAGACAGAACCCTCAGATGAATAGTGATGCTAAATTCTATTAACTAATCTCACCAAATTTTTTCCTTTTTTTACATGCAGAATTCTTACACAGTCCTATGAATTTGACAGTCACAGTGGGTTTTCCTTTTCCCTTGAGCATCCTAAATGTGAACATCTTTTTCAGCTTATGACACATGTGAGAATTCTTTTCCTTCCATAATTTTTCTCCTTCTTACTCACAATATCCCTTTTTATGTCTGGCAGTTGAGCCAATTTTTCACCTATTGTCAGTCCATATCTTATCAGTTTAACACCTTGCTAAAATCAAGATGATGTAGATGACATCCACAGCTCTACTTTTACACATTTTTATATTGCAAATTGTTACATCATAGGAAAGTATCAGATTGGTTAAACTCAATTTACCATGATGTATTTTCAGTCACTTTCTAGTCCTTCAGATACCATTAAGATCTTCTGTAATTTTACCCAGGGGTTGAAATGTGCTTTGTGCAAGTTTCTCTAAATACCATAAAATGGACAGTTCCATGGGCAAATGTGTAAATGAAGAGACTACATTGCTAGAGTCAGGGAAGTAAGAACAGTGCTCAATATCCAGGACAAGCAGTAATTTGTCTTGTCTAGGAAAACAGCAGAATCTCCAGGGGAGAACTCTACTTTCACAGATAATTAAATATTAAGAAAAAATCCTGACTAAAACTGTGTAACTGCAGCAATCTTCATTCCTTGTTTTCAGCAGACATGACTTTGTATGAAGATTGTGCATGGGATCATAGAAACTCTGCATTTGTATATATGCAAAGCAAGCTAAAACACATGTAAAGCAAACTTGTGGAACTATTTAATTTGCAAATTCCATGAACATGGACAAGGTTTTTCAAGATGACAGAAAAAAAAGAGCAAGAGAAAGGGTTTTCCCCTCAGTAGTCTTTTTTGACCATAAATTTTGCAAAAGAATATCTGCAAAATCAACACTATATTGATTTGATCCAAATACTAATTTATTTTTATTGCCGAAAACAATTCCTGATTAAATGAAAAGAAGATCTGAATTCAGCTTGCAATGTTTACCTCAGCTGTTAACACAGGCTGCATTTTATTTAAAGACTAAAATGTCCCCTTTTAATTGATGCAAAAGAAAAAAAAGTGAAAGATTTTATGAGTCTATTATCTTGTACCAAGGGAAATGAGCATTCTTGCAGTTTATAAAGAAAACCAACCAAACACAGAATTGTTAAATGAGTTTTGTCAGTGTGATCACCAAGCAGAGTCATGTAATTATCACATAATAATTACTTTAGACATAACATGGCTTCGCTAATACCTCTCACATGTACTTTTAGATATTTTAGTCCAACAAAATTCCTATGCTAAGACCTAAAATATTGTGGATTTGTTTATAGGGTCAGATTGATTAACAAAGCATAGAGCTCTAAAATGAGGTATCAGAAGTAGTCTTTTGATTCTGTCACAGCTAGATTGTATAAAAGTATGTTTTTAGACCTCATTTGCATATTCGTGTAGCCACAATAAACAAGTGCAGATGAAAAAAATTACCTGTGTCTTGAAATGAAAGTCAAGAAGAGGTAATATACTTCAAAGTATTGCACTTGATTCCTTGTCATCTAAAATTTTAGTTGATCCTTTTTCCATTTTCTAAGCTGGCTGGTGGGTTTGTTTTACTGAAATTTGAATTCATACACTGCAGCTGATCGTAATAACATTACCTTTGTTTTCATCAAAATACGTTGTATAAATTTATAATATTTTTTTAAATTATGCTTTTAATTAAATAAAAAAAAGTTAAATATTACCTATACACTGAATCATGTTCTTTAAAATAATTGCAGGTTATTTTGTTTCAGTGGTGAAAATGGTACTTTAAAACAAATATATATAGCCTATAAGAACAAGAAAATTAGGGAAGCCTGTGAAATATGTTGCTCTTTCCAATGATCACAGAGTCCTTTGATCTGTAATTTGAAAAAAACAGAGAAAGTACAACTTGAGAAATCAAAAGACAACATAGGAGACAAGGAGAGGGAATGAAGAAAAAAAAAATCAATTTTCTAAATCACTGTATGAAGAAAAATAAATGTGCAAAACTCCACTATGCAATTTTACACACTGTAGTCTACCCTGCAGAGGGACAGAATTTTTGGAACACAACAGAAGATGAATTTGTTCTTGGATTTAGTTCAGAGAGAATCATGAGAGCAATTTATTTCTGATGCAGTTCCAGTAAAAGAGCTATTATGCTGATTGGCATAAAGTTCATCAGTTTAAATATATAACTTTTATTCCTGAGTCATCATTTAAGTAAAAATACTCATTCTCTATGACAAAAAATGCCCTAAATAAAGGAAAAAATTATTTGAAGATCTACCTACCAATTGTTCTCTTATATAATCCAAGTAAAGGATGTGCTATAAAGCTCACAAAATTCTTAAAATAAGAGTGGGTTCAGGATTTAATTACTTTCCTGCAAACAGTCAATCAAACTCTATCTCATTTCATGAATACAGCTGAGATTACTTTAGTTTTCTTCAAAGTTATCTCCACTTCTCTTTAAAACTTTCTCTGATACTATTTCTTGTTCTTCAGGTGATGAGTGATAGATGTGTTATAATTCTAAATTTTGAGACAACTCCTTCATTACCCAAATCATGACCTGCAGAAAATCGGGAATCATGGAGCCCCTCTCTGAATCTGCTTGTGACAAAAATAGAGTCTTAAGAAAACCCTCTCACGTAGCTGAAGACATAAAAATGGCACAAGAATCTATAACAAAATCATTATGAAATTTCTATTTGATTTCTATCAGATACCAAGGACAATCCATGATGCAGTGGGGCATAGATAATACACAGTGAGTCACTAGGTAACACCATACAGAGTATAGGACATTATCTGGATAACTGCCAGTCCAGGAGGAGATGGAGTAACTAATGTCTTTTGAAAAAGGCTTTCTGGAAACCATCCAACATTATTTTGTTGGAATATTTCCAGCAGTTTGATTCTCGCTTTCTAATGACACTACTAACTGACCATAGCAGCAACGATGGAGCTGTTAGATGAAGTATTTGCTGACCTTGGAATAACATGCAACTCAAACATGTCTCTAGAGCTTTGTATTAGGAAATTATGCATTGTAACCAGGTGGATTAAAGTGATCGTACGGTGTTACAGATTCTTAAACTATGCAAATATCAGCAATGTCTGTGATCTACAAAGGATTTATTTTTAAAATGCAAAACATAGCTAGAAAAATAGGAAACAAAAAAACTTCCCAATGTTGCTGTTCCTTTGTAAATTTCTTTTAACCTCAAGAATTTCAACATCAACTGCAAGGGCTTGCACTTAGATTGAGGCAATCCTCAATTTCAATTGCCAAGAAGGACTTGAGGATCTTGTGGATTAAAAGTTGGATATGAGACAGCAATGTGCATTTTCACCCCAGAAAGTACCGGGGATCACATCCTGGTGATGGAAGACAAAGAGAAGGTGTAATTACTGAATGCTTTCTTTGCCTCAGTCTTTACTGTTGAGGCCAGCCTTCAGGAATCATGGATGTTGAGGCTAAGAGAGGAAGGCTGTAGAAAGGAAGGCTCCTTGGTGGTAGAAAGTTCGATTAGAGATAGTCTAGGGAGATTCAACACCCATAAATCCTTGGCCCCTAATGGGATGCACTCATGGATCTGAGGGAGCTGGCAGATGTTGCTAAGCTGCTCTCCCTCATCTTTGAAAAATAATGGAGAACATGATGAGAAATGCTTGATGACTGGAGGAAAGTCAATTTTATTCCAGTCTTCAGAAAGGGAAAAGAGGAAAGCCTGGGAAACTACTGGCCAGTCAGTCACACCTCCATCCCTGGAAAGGGGGTGGAACAGATCATTCTGGAGGTCAGTACCAAGCATGTAAAAGAAAAGAAGCTCATTGGGAGTAGTCAGCATGGATTTACCAAGTGACAATCTTGCCTGACCAATGTGATATCCTTCTCTAATGGCATAGAAATATGGATTGATGAGGGGAGAGCAGCGGATGTTGTCTACCTTGATTTCAGCAAGGTTTTTGTCACTGTCTCCCATAACGTCCTCATAGGTAAGCTCAGGAGCTGTGGGTTAGATGAATAGACAGTGAGATGGATCAAGAACTTGATGAATAGGGGAGCTCAGGGGGTCATTATCAGTTTAATAGAATTGGAGGCCTATAGTCTGTGGTGTTCCGCAGGGATCAGTACCGTGTCCAATCCTATTCAACTTGTTTATCAGCAACCTGGAGTAACAGATAGAGTGCAGCCTAAGCAAGTTTGCTGATGATTCAAAACTGGGGGGAGTAGCTGATACACCTGAAGGCTGTGCTGCTGTTCAGCAGGACCTTGAAAGGCTGGAGAGTTGGGTAGAGAGAAACCTAATGAACTTCAACTAAAGCAAGCGTAGGGTCCTGAACCTGGGGATGAATAACCCCGAGTACCAGCACAGGTTAGGGGACCACCTACGAAAGAGCAGCTCTGCAGAGAAGAACCCGAGAGACTTGGTGGATGACAAGTTGTCCATGAGCTGGCAATGCCATTGCAGCCAGGAGAGCCAATAAAATCCTGGGGTGCATCATGAAGAGTGTGGCCAGCAGGTCTAGGGAGGTGATCCTCCCCCTCTACTCTGCCCTACAGGCTACATCTGGAGTATTGTGTTCTCCACAGTCCAAGAAAGAGCATTTGCTACTGGAGAGGGTCCAGCAGAGGCCAGAAAGATGATGAGGGGTCTGGAGCATCTCTCTTATGAGGAGAGACTGCAGGAACTGGGCCTCTTTAATCTAGAGAAGAGAAGACTGAGGGAGGACTTTATCAACACATACAAATATCTCAAAGGCAGGTGCCGAAGGATGGTGCCAGACTCTTTTCAGCGGTGCCCAGCAACAGGACAAGGAGCAATGGTCATAAATTAAAACTGAAGAAGTTCCATCTTAACATGAGGAAGAACTGCTTTACTTTGAGGGTGGAAGAGCACTGGAACAGGCTGCCCAAGGAGGCTATTGAGTCTCCCTGTCTGGAGACATTCCAAACCCACCTGGATGTGTAACCTGCTCTAGGTGACCCTGTTTTGACAGGGGTGTTGGACTGGATGATCTCTAACGATTCTGTGATTCTGTGATTCTCCTTCTTTGCTCTGCTCTAGTGAAACCCAGCATGGGTTACTACATCCAGCTCTGGATTCCTCAGTAGAGGAAAGACATGGAACTGCTTGAACAGGTTCCAAGGAAAGCCATAAAAATGATCAGAGGGATGGAAACATGCGCCGTGAATAAAGGTTGAGACAGTTGGGGTTGTGCCAACTAGAGGAAACAGATCTTACTGTGTCTTTCAATCTTTAAAGGGCACTTATTAAAAAGATAGAGATTTATAGTAAAAGCTCGTAGTGACAGAACAAAAAGTAATGGTGTTAAACTTGAAGACGGTAGGCTTAGATTAAATATAAGGAAGAAGTTTTTTACAATGATTGTGGTGAGACGTTGGAACAAGTTGCCCAGAGAAGTCGTGAATGATCCACCCCTGGAAGTGTTCAGGGCAATATTGGACAGGATGTTGAGCAGCTTGATCTAGTACCTTTCATGGAAGTAGGCTTGGACTAGGTGATCTTTAAAATTTCTTTTTCAACCCAAACCATTCTATGATTGTACAATAAATGGAAAAAACTTTTACCTTGAGGAACATAAGACTGTGAGATAATTTTAAACTGTAACTGATATAATGCTTTAATGTATTCTCATTACATAATTGAATTTGATTATAGAATTCTGAAGTATATGCATGATTCAAGAGAGGAAACAAAGGAGGTAATGCATGTTCAAAAATATACATATTATTGTATGTGGATGTGTCCAAAAAAGAGCAAGGAAGCTGGTGAAGGCTCTGGAGGAGCATAAAGAAGGCTGAGGGAAGACCTTATCACTTTCTGTGACTACCTGAAAGGAGGTTGGAGTGAGGTGGGTGTCAGTCTGATTTCCCCAGTAAGAAGTGATAGGATGTGAGGAAATGACCGGTGAAGTTTTACAGTAGAATAGAATAGAATAGAAATAGAATAGAATAGAATAGAATAGAATAGAATAGAATAGAATAGAATAGAATAGAATAGAATAGGAAATGTACAGGATGAACCCCCACCAACCTTATTAAAAATGCCTGCGAAAGATTAAGATATGTTACAGAAAGTTATCTATAATAGGTTAAGTTTTGTTTTACTGTAAGCACAAATAAACTTTCAAGCTTCACAAAGCAATGAATTAGGTGCAGTTCTGAATGCAAATATATTGCCAAATGTTAAAGTCATTAAATACTCAACAATAGCTCAGACATACCCTGAAAGAGTACAATCTGTTTTATTAAAAAAGAGAATTTTATTAGGGCACCTCACTTCAAGAAGTTCCCTGAAATTTAGAAGATCCTCTGATAATAATTTCTAGAAAAGAAACAACATCTGTGACAATTCAGTGTCTTTGAATTGCACTGCACTGTCAGCACTGGAACTGTGCCCAGGTCTCAGTAGCTGTTCTCTATAATGTACCATAAATTGCACCTTAGTTTAAAGCATGCACTTTCAGTGTTATTCAAGCGTTATTATGCTCAAATATAGCCACTGAGGGTTTTGGGTAAGGGGAAAAAAAAAAAAAAGGTGGAAAAGGTGGCAGAATTAAAAGAAAAATTCCATCTACTTTTTTATACTCTGTAATTTTATTCATGTCTTTGCACTGAAAGAGAGAGGAGTCAGGGCAGTATTTGTCAGTGTGTCCTTAAATGTGCAGAGAAAACCTGGTATTTCAAACAACTACAGAGATCATTTTAGAAATTATATCATCCTGCTTCATCTGTTCCTTTTCTCATTTGACCTATTTAGGCAGATATAGAGCTCCCTGCTTATTCCCCCACCTGGTATCTTTAAAATTACTTCAGAAGGCCCTGCCACAGTCAAAACCAATAGACTGAAGCAATATATTAAAAAGAACAACTTCACACTTCAAAGAATTCTTTTGTATCAGATGCAAAGGATGCAAACACTTCTAAAATAATATTGGCAATGTCACATAAGTTGGGTTGCCTTTTCAAAAATTACTGTTTCCTCCATTTTAGACTATGCCATCAAGATCCTATGTCATTAGCATCCTAATTTTTTTTTTCCTACATTCATATACATGATCCTATTAATCTAAAGATACCTACAATACATCCACACCTGTGCCTTATAATTAGAGTAGGACTGTGTTTATTTACAATTAGCTCTTGTAATTGTTTGCACTTTCGTGTTTAAATTTGGCTAATGTTACCTATGATTTCTAAAATTTTACTAATATGGTTTCTAAAACAACTTCTTTAATTGCCAGTGTTTTAAGTGATGAGGGGGGAGGATGGAAAAATGGGCTTATTTATAGAATACTTGTTTCCACTGCCATTTGTGAATCCCACTTCACTAATAAGTGAAGAAATGAAATAATTGCTTTGATGTATTATCACCCATCTCTAATAAACTATAGTCTAATTATATAATTTTTAAATTACTTATATCTGTAATATTTACATTTATTCATATATATTTCTGGTGATTTGGGAAATCATTTATATGGTTCAAAGAAGCAAATTGGATATGCTTTGACCCTTAGTAAAATGAAATCTAGGAATGAATAGGTCTATGCCAATTCACATATAGGCCATTCCAAAAAAAGTTCGTAGGAAAACTCAAAATAAAATCAAGAATCTTAGACTGTGATATAATTTGATTAACCTGAAAAATTTGCAGGTAGCAAAACAGCACAAAAAATGAAAACTGATTAAAAATAATGCCTAAAATACTTGCAATATCTATGTTTTAAGGTGCTAGAAATTAAACTTCCTTAAAATACTATAATTTATATGTTGGTGTTGACATTCAAAAATAAGATAAACATCACTTGGAATTGTATCATCTCTCACTCAAAGAAATATTCCAGTTTTTACAACTCCATCGTGGTCCTTTTTTAAAAAAAATAATAATTTGTATGGAGTTGTTACAAACAATAATTAGAAGAAAAAAAGTTTCTTCTAAATATTTCAAATAGATGTTTAAAAGAAGTATTGCAATGTTTACTGAGACTGATTGTCATTTAATAATTGCTTGGATCTTACACAGATCATATATTATGAAAAAGTACAACAGAACTGATTAGGAAAAAAAAAACCACAAAACCGAAATAAACACGTATAAACTATGGAAGAGCAGTTGTTTCATAAATGAGAATTTACACAATAAAATGAATGGGGATGGGGGGAAGGAGAGGGTTGGGTTAGAGTGGCATAAAAACTGTTTCTGGCAATTCTATATTATGTTAATATGATCACAATTTAATAATGCTCTATACCAAACAAATTATTCATTTGAAATTGTGGCTGTAACATATGCTTTAATATTCTTCCTATGTTTTTGAAAAAACCATAAAATTTGATCATAGATTATCTATTGGGTTTACTTTTGGTTTTCTTTTTTTTTAAAATTCCATAACACCATTAAAAAAACATCAACACCTGAGAGCCTGTGTCTGTAGGAAGTATTGGAAAGACTTTTTTGTAGTCAGTGCTTTTTTCCATAATTACAAAATGAATGTTGGTTGTTTCTTAAAATTTTTGTGTAACAAATATCTGAAATCAAAAAGAAGTTCCCCATTAGATTTATTAAACAATATTGATTATATTACTCATGTTCTGTACTTGGAAAAGTTCTCTAGTTATTTTTTAAATTATTCTTTCTTTTCAGTGTTTTGAACTTGAAGATATGGATATATGTATTTTCATCATATATAAAATCAGATTTTAGAGCATATGAAAAAACCTTCTCTGCATAACCCTTACTATTGTTTCTTAACAACTAGCCTTACCTGAACAAATCCATATATATTTATGTAATATTTTAATTATAGCTGCGCATATGATCTAGTTTGTATAGAGGCTCGAGTGTTTATTTTATGTAAAAAAGAAGCTCCAAAATGATTATTGTTTAATAAGTTGAAGTGAGAGAAATTTTTTTCCACTGATTCTGTTGAAAGTCCAACATGTAAAATTAATTTCAGAATAATTAAGAGGATATATTATATTTACAGTTAGAAGAGTCTCTAGTCCTGCCTGTATACCATTAAGGAAAAGTGGAAAATGGGGATTTAACAACTGTAAAAAAAGGATAAGTGGTCTGTGAAACAATGAATATCATTTGCTGTAGTTTTTGGGAAGAATTCAATGGATAGAGGAAACAAGAAATGGGGGAAAATGGAAAATACTACTTTATGTTGCTCCTTTGGAAGAGATAATATGTTTCCATGCTATTTAAATACAAATGTACACATAAAGAATTAAGGAACCATTCTATAAAGATAAGAAACATGAAATTCAATTTTTTTAATATGTGAAAAGTAGTTTTAAAGAATATTTTTCATGCCTCTAAAACCATATAACCAATTCTATTTTGTTGCTCAAAATCATTATTTTTTTACTCTGTATTGTTTATAATGATTCACAGTCATTATGTACCAAGGCCGAAGAGGCCATTGTTAAAAACAATAGTGCTCTTCAATGCTAAGGAAAAAAAATCTTGTATTTTATTATTATCTGTGATTCTGGTTTTTGACCTTCAAAATGAGCAGAAGAAAATGAGTTTTCTAAAGACCAGTCACCCCTATTTAAAATAAATAATTTGAAGGATTCAAAGCACTAAAAAAAATTTGGAACTCTTCATTAAAGACTCTCCAAGTGTGGCCATCTACTGCTTACAATATTTCCTACAACATCTTGAAATTTAATTGTTTAATGTAATTTCTTTAAAAGCCTATAATTTGTTGTGTAATAGTCTAAGGACATGTAGACATTGCTGGCAAAAATGAGTTTTGAGCAGCTTAAGGAAATATTGCTTTCGAGCTTAAGGGGCAGAGTTTTTTCTGCCTACGACAATGGAAGATATTAGAGCTCATATCCATTTTGCATTTCAGCATTTTGAATTTCCTTGTTAATATTAACTGCTTTGTTAAGTTTTCTCTTTTCAGGAAGTGTGGCACTAGGATACAATTTCATTTGCAGCACAGGTTTATTCAGAAGAATTTAGGTCTATTTGCTGAAGGTGGGTTGGCAATTTGGAAGTGTTACCTGCTAATGAAAAGTATGTGATCCTTTTTTGTGTTTGAAATGCGTAAAAAAAAAGTTAGATTGCAAGTTACAGTTAATAAAGCAGCAGAATTATTAACCAATTAGAGAGCTCATGAGAATAGCTGGAGAAGTATTACTTTTTCATTAATTTCAAAATCTTCAATTTCATAGATGGGATGGTACCACCAGAATGGGTATTTTTGCAACTATCAATCTGCTTCCTTCTTCTTCAATTTATCATCAAAATCTAGTTAAAACCAAAAAGTGATACTGAGTACTGTGCAAATCTTCAGTTAGCGTAATAGCCTTTCCTTCAATGGAAAGGATGGGATGCTAGATACAGACATGCACTGGGGATCATGCAGGCTTACAGGATCAAACGAGATAAGTATTAAAGTGCAGAAGATCTTTCCTGTCTCCATGGCAGATACTACCTCAAGAAATAAAGATGAGTGGTAGATGAGATAGCCAAAACAGTTACTGCATTGAAGTATATCTGAATGTGCAGAGAGTTAGATAGCTGTATGTGAGACCAGGAATGATACTCTTATAATTTGACACCGAAATCTATGTGACAATTATTATTGAGAAGATAAGGTCTATTCACTGGATTAATAATTGTAGAAGGAAATTATTTAGGTGGGCTTTTGGAATTTAGTGGTCTGTAATGCAAAGTACAAAAAATTAAAGGCTTAAGATCTCTGAATTTTAAAGAGAACAAAGAAACTCCCATATAAATTTATAAAGATGGTTTTACAGAGTGTGTTCCAGACAAAACATTACAGAGCCACTTACTTTTGCAGTTCCTTGTCCGTATCTCAGTATTTCTTCCTAGTCAAAACCTCAACAATTGAAATTATCTCAAAGTCAGACATGGCAATGTCACAGAATTTGTATTTCTGATGTTCTGAATGGGAATTCATTCAGGATGGGTGACGATGCCATTTGACTAAATTCAAACATTCCTGCTGGAAGCATAGATTACGATCTTAGTTTTGGGAAGGAAGCTGTTGGCCTTTCCTTCACTGTCATAAGTAGCACAGGAAAAGAAAACAATTGCTGATATACAGACAGTGTTGTGGCCATGGAATAAACCCAAATCAGACTGGTTTCAAAGCTGGTGCAACTTAGTGTTGAGTGGTCATGGCTGTGAGCAAGAACTGGCATCAGAGCTAAAACTGGATCTGAATTGACACTCTAGAAAAATGCCTTTCAAGGTTTAAAGCTGAGTGTGGCTATTGAAGAGAATTGAAATTGAAACAGGGAAAGATCCAGGAATATGCCACTTGATATTATAAGCACATTTGTATTTCTACCTGAAAAATAATCAGTTTTGTAAAAGGGTTCTCTTAATCATCAGGGTACAGAAAATTTAAATCAGATCCAAAATCTGTCCTCAAGATTATAATCTATTGCAGTAGATGTTATAGCTGGCAACATTAACAATGCAAGGAGAAAAATGAGTTATAGGAAATGGGAGAGTTACTAATTATCCACAAAATTATTAAACTGAGTAATGAGGTTTTTTCACTTAGTCAAGTGGGAAATATAATATTTTAGACAGCACAACAGAAAACTTTCTGGAAAACTGGCAAGTATCCAAGTTTACTGTAGACTGTTCTTTCTGGGAACAGATGTTTTGGGAAAGATTTCATCCTGTGAGAATGAGCACAAGCCTGAGCAATGCTGAAAAGTGAATTGTCATTGAAAATATTACCTAAAGACGCTGAGAAATAGGAAAGCAGATCAAAGTTTCCAACTGACAAGAACACAAACTCTTACCTCTTCTATTTGGGCACAGTGATGGGCTACCAGTAAAAACAAGTTTGGTAGAAAAGGAAGGAAAAACTGTTGGACAGCACCCCCAGACTGACTGCATGACTGAGGAATTAATACTAACATGTATTGTATCAAATATTGCTAGATAATTTTCAATCTGATATTTGTATAAGGTCTTGCCACCCTTCCAATATCTCTAAGACAACATTTCTTACTACTTTTGTATCAGTTCTTATTTTCTTTTCTTTCTTTCTACTAGACTTACATTGAAGGGCTGCAACCCTCTCCTCCCCCTGTCCCCCATCCCAAGATCCTTGGGCCTGATCTCAGAAGTTTCTGAGAAGTCTTGACTGAACTGTCCAAGAGGTGGTGTCCCTTGACTGTGCCACTGCAGTTGTGAGGAACTCCCTGTTTGTACTAGGAGCTCTTCACGGTAGAGCTGACAACATTCAGAAACATCAGCTGCTCATTCAAAGTGGGAAACAAAGGATAAGCAATTATCCTTTGTAGCCTTGGTAAACCATTTACCTGAATTGTAGCCCAGGTGAAGCCATACCACTTCGAATTGTAACCCTAGGGAAACGGTACCATGGTTTCTGCCTTTTGGTAAAAACGTCCAGTAGTAATCGACTTGGGTTATGGCCAGGATGGAAACTTCAAATTCAATCGTCTTGTGGCCCAATAAACAGTGGTCCTGAGCGAGGGAGGCCCTTTGAGCTCCCCTGGATTGCAGCAGGCTGCTCCAGCACCTCCCTATGAGTTGTACACATTAGAGTTCACAAAAGCTCAGGCTTGAGATATTTGAAGAACCGTCACTGATGATGAAGTCTAGGCTGATACACCCTCCCCCACATCTCCACATTCCTCGAGATGCAGCCCTTGCCTGCTGGGAAACATAGAGAGATTTTTTGTATTTCACTGAACCTAAGGGGAATTTTTGATAGGTACTTTTACACGCATAGAAATAGGTTTAGACATTGTTTTACTCGTGTGTGTGCATTGATTATGATATGAATGTTACTATCTCAAATCTATAGTTAAGTCATTGTTATAATTTTAGTAAACCCTATTGAATCACTTTGAAAATGTTAAAATATTCACTGATTAAATGCTACTAAACCCTTCCACACCCTTATCTTGAATCCTTATCCTTTGCACTCTTGCCCTCTTTGGCATTCCCAGCTTTTGTGTATATGATTCCAAATTCCTTCTAGTTTTATCTTCCATTTTAGTTTTTAACCTGTGCATTAAGTAATAGAGTGAACCTTGCCATCCAACTCTGTAAAGTCGCGTTTTCACAAACTCATATTAAACCCTGCTTTTAATCTTTGACAGTGTTGCTTTTAATAGACAGGCCACTCATTCACAACACAGTATAATGGTTATTCTTCCATATTTTTAATTCCCATGGCTATAGTCGTGTATCAAATAGGGATGGGTATGTGAGAGGGCTGTAATTCTAGAATTGACAATAGCAGCACAACTACAGCAGATCTACAGGTTTCTTTAATGAGAAGAAAGAGTAAACAGTTTTTGCAGCAGGGATCCTGGCTTCTTATTCAAGTTTGGAGTTCTTGTTTTTTACAGGGACCATTATTACACTTCTTTTAACAATATAAGTTCAAGATTGTTAAGATTCGATTATAAGACACCATATACTGAAGTCAATAGTACAGATTTTATTTAACAGTAAATGCGAGGTAGAGAGATAGAAAGAAATAAGAAAGGGATGGGGGAAGAAACAGAGAGCAAGAGAAAGATTGACTAGAAAGATACCACCACCACATGGATCCCACAGAATCCAGGTGGTCTTTTGCCCCTTGGTCTTCTCGATGGTGGAGGTCCTAGAGTCATTTTTCTGGAGATACCCAGTGGGTATCCATGGGCATAGATGCCATTCCCACAGCTTGGGCTAGCATGTGTGTAAGCACTTGCTTCCTTTCCAACAGTTTTGTCTGGATAGGTTACCCAGATGTGCCTCACCACACCTGGAACCAGCATCTTGCTGCTGTTGCTGTCTGTGCGTATCTCAGTCTGTCTGGTCTGGAAAGGAAATTCCTTCTGTGGCTTTGAGAGTGCTTTGAGATATGTGACTGCATTCTTTAAGACCTCACAAACATCAAGTTCCTAGCATGAACCATGACCAGAACAGAAATTCTACCTTCTTGATGCATCCTTCTCACTCACCTCATTTTCTGCATAGTGTATCAGGCTTACATAAACTAATGCTCAGCATTAGTATTTCCTCATGCTGCACTACATATCTGTCTGGGCCCGCTGACAGTTATTTAAAAGGTTTGAGCAAAATATGTTTTCTACAATTTGTGAGAATTCGTATTTCACTACCCCAATGATTTAGAGAAAAAATACTGTTTTTACTTAAAATCACTGTTATATTGAGCATGTTTCTAGCTTGCATTTAGTTATGGAAATATCAGCATAGGTGTTTAACATTGGCATAAAATAAATTCATGACTGTGCTCATTAAAAATTTGAGGACAAGGACATATAGAAAGATCAGTCACTGGACTGCCAAAACCTTAATTATAGAAAGAAATGGGATGTTTTTGGAGATACGTACAGAGAAAGAATGTAATTCATGCATTGTCTAGGATATTACTACAATAAAGAGATGAAAGCATTCATATGCACAAAGTATTTTGCACAGTTGTCCTCCAAATACCATGTCAGACAGGGGAAATGGTAATAAACACTGTCAATTCACTTAAACCTGTGTGGTAACATCACAAGAAACAGAGGCCAGGTCTCCTATGGTGGGTCATAACAGAAATGATGATTATTGGATTTGGCTGGGATAATTTTATTCATAGCAGCTGGTATGGTGCTATCATTTGGATTTGCAACCAAAACAGTGTTGATAACACACCAATATTTTAGCTCTTCCTGAACAGTGAGTGTACAACAGCAAGCCAATCTCTCTTTGTCACACTACCCAGCAAGTGGGTAGATCGGGAGCGTACAAGATGTTGGGAAGGGACACAGTCAGCAGGGCTGACCCGAACTGACTGAAGAGATATTCCATATTATA
The DNA here is from genome assembly GCA_013400235.1 of Oriolus oriolus. Classification (NCBI taxonomy): domain Eukaryota; kingdom Metazoa; phylum Chordata; class Aves; order Passeriformes; family Corvidae; genus Oriolus; species Oriolus oriolus. Next base: position 134,916 of record VXBT01007666.1, read on the forward strand.
TGAAGTGATGATTTTGGAATTAGAGCACCTGTCTTCCCAAGCAACTGTGGTGCATGATGGAGGTCTGCTTTTCTGCAAATGGCTGAACAGTTGCCTAGTGATGGGAAGCAGTGAATGAATTCTTATTTAGTTTTGCTTATGCATACAGCTTTTGCTTTACATACATAATTGTCTTTATCTCAACCTATTAGTTTTCACACATTTACCCTTTAAATACTCTTCCCCATACCACTGAGGGTGAATGAGTGAGCAGCTCTGTTGGGAGAAGCTTCCTGCTTTGCATCAGTGAAGGAAGACTTCTGGTAAGTTAAGGTGTTTGTGAATAGCTCTTGAATTCAGACCTTTGCTTTTGTGGATTTTTTCCCCCCACCAATCTTATAGTAGAACACATTTGGGAGAGCAAATAACCATGAGATATTCAAGACTTTTTCATTCCTTCTCAGGCTCTACTACTGGCAAAACCAAATTCTGCTATTTTACTGTTGTTTTCAGTTGAGAAAAAACAATAAAAGAAGTGCATGAGTTATTCTGGCTTTTTAATAATAGTCACTGTAATTTCTCAAAATTTGTATCCAGCACATCCTGAATTTCTACTGTTTGCCACATTTTCTCATGCTTACTTTCAAATCAAATATTCTGGTATTTTCCTTGATAAGTTTTTGTTTCTTAAGTGAATGTGAAATAATGGACAGAATGTGAATTCTATTTTCTATTCTGTCATGCGTGGAATTTGTGATTTTTAATGAGGAAACTATGAACAATTTGGGCACAACAGACTAAAATCTGACATTTATTCTCTGTCTGATATATGCTACTGTAGCCCAGCTACACTGTCTTTATAGATTAATAATGAGATCTTGTTTAACAATCAGTGCAACTCAGTCATGGTTTACTTCCTCCCTGGAGGACCAATTGCTTATCTCATCAAAAGGATGATAATTCCCTCTGTCTGTCAGTTGATATGATCTTTATCTGGACACAAACTACATCAGCAGACTGAGCTGAGCTCCCAGCCTTGCTGGTGGTAAGGTATTCGAAATTCATGTTTATCATATGCACAAGATAGATGCTCTAGCTAGCTTCAGGCACTGCATTAGTGCTAAAGTCCATTAATTCTAATTATGTTTTGCATATAGAGAATATTAAAATGTTTAAATTAATAAAGGAGAAGGGCCATCCCCTTGGCACAGTTTCTGCATATTAATACAGTTTTCTGTGCAGGAGCTGATCTGTGCATGCAAGGAACATTCCTCAGGCCACTGGAGATTGAGTGCATAAAGCTAGTTAGGGGACATGTGCCAAACACAGACATCTCATAACATCTCTGTTCATTTGTCCATGGAGTTTTATTTTTATAGACTTTGGATAAGAATAAGATCATTAGCTTCTTGAATGAAGGTAGGACGGGAGTGGTCCAGCTCATCTGTACATGTGATGTACATGGATGTGCATAGGATGTTTGCATAAAACAAACGCTATCCTTCCTTATTGCCTTCCATATAATGGAATTAGTCATTACAATGGTAGTTCAGCTCTTGCATGAAAACAGGCATGGAGCCAGGATGATTATAGCAAATTCCTTGATTGAACACTTTCCTTTCAGTAGAGGATTTTTTATTGTTCTTTCCTGAACTTTTGATTCGGTTTCCATCTGATAATTTTTGTTAAAATGATGACAAGCCATAATCTTGTTTGAACTGACAAAACCAGCCTTGCAACATTTTCCTCTATGTTGTCTTTTACAGAGTCTATTAACTTACCTTCCATTTCTACAAAGTATCAATCCTCTACTCTCAGGTTTTACTTTTGTTATTTAATTAAATAGTTAATGTTCAGATCCTATTTAATAATTATAATAATATCTCCAAAGTTCACTTCCTTGTTATACTCTGCCAACAATATCAAGGAGGAAGTAAGAGCAATCCAAATAACTAACACTGAAGCCTACAATCCAGCATTCTTAACCTTAAAAATACCTGATAGATACTCACAAAAATATACGGAACTTTACAACTATATTCTGAAACATTAAGATACAGAATGTGGTGCTAATACTAGTATTTATTATAATGATGAGAAATAGAGTCAGATATGATTTTAAAACCGTGTGAGGAAGTCCTAAAACCAGCTAGTAAATCTTTCTTAATATATCCAGCTCATTTTAAAGCCAATGAGATATTTGATATCAGGCTTGAACTTTGTATGAAAGCAGTGACCTGTAATTGCCAAAACTTAGCAGCAGGTCACCATGATAAAAAATCTGTATGGATCATCTAACCAGGAAATTTCAAACAGTACTCAAATCCCTTCAGAAACTTTTGGGATTTACCAATTTATTTTTTTAAATCTGTTTTGTGTATGTTCACGTAGTTTTCTGAAAAGCAAAGCTTATTCTGTCCTGCTCTTGATGGATGGGGAACTGCATAGCTCTCCTCAGCATGTTATCATACATGAATCTAGTAATCCCTGATGAGAGACAAGTACAGTAGCTTGCACTCTGTATTGTGATAACACAGCAGTTACTCTGTTCTGCTGGGAGTTCAGGTCAAAATGAAGTGTGGGCAGAGGGAACCAATATCTGCATTCAAAAACCTTTTTAGATCTATCTAAATGCTCTGAATGCCCTGTGATACATTGACAAGTTAGAAACCTATCTCATCATTACAATATTCTTTTTCCCCCTGTTTTATCTTTTTAAGGTCTTCTGTATGAATATGATTTTCTTCATGTGTACAATGAACAAAAGAGGTTAATTAGTCTACAACCTCCTGTCACACATTCTTTGCCAGCCAGGGCTCCTCAGAGGATACATGTCCCCACATAACTTTCTACACCTGGCTGCTCTTAATGAAGATAAATAATGACACACAATGTTCAAGGAAACTGTTAGGCGTTTTGGGGGATTTTTTCCTGAGCAAAATGTACTAGAGCTTTCCATTTCTCCATCAAGAGCTTGGACAATACACAGTTACCTCTGGTGTTGTTTGTCATGTAGATTGCTTGCCTGGTTTATGCTGAAAGATTGAGTAGGACTTGATGCAGAAAAGGTCTATGAAAAATGTCTTGTTTGGACTTTTTTGTACTGTATCAGTCACATTATAGCACTTTGTACTTAGAGCATGTGGCTTCATTCTCTTGTTAAGCAGATTCTTTACTTTCTTATCTTTCAAAAAGAGTCTATTTTTCAAAATTAATTGTTTTGCCTCATTTTCCCCAGTCTGCTGGATCTCTTACTCTCTTAACATCTCACCAGCCTCTCTCTCACTGTGGTACCTTTTTTATGTCAGCCTGTAGGCAGTCTTGGACAAACGAAGGGAGCAACTAACTGTCCACCTCAACAAGTGAGTGCTGTATACTTCAGAGAATAAATATGGAAAATACAAAACTAGAAATACTATTGGGTATTAGAGCCCCTGTGTTGGCAGTATGCTCAATAATAATATTAAATGAGCGCATTTCTTGGTTTAGTTTTATATTTGGGAATATAATACACTAAAGAAACAAACTCAGTATTTCTAACAACTTGTTTTGTCAAGAATTGGCAAATATTACTCTGTCATAACACAATAACCCTAGAGAAAAAGTATTAGAAGGAGATAACATACCAAAGACTGATTAAAAATTCTAAATAAATTTAACATCATTACAGTAAGAATGGCATGTATCATGGTAAGTAGTACACACCTTAGATCAAAACAAGCCCTGTATTGCAAAGTAACTAAAGCAGGCATTTTACAGAGTTTAAAAGATATTTTCCCAAGGGGTATACCCAAAAGCAAGTGTTGGACGGCATGTCTTCTATCTTCTTTCTTTAAGCAGTGAAAATGCACATTTACACTCTTCCTTTTGGTTTCATTTTTTTCCTAGCAAAAATGAACAAGATATTTTTGGCTTGTTTCATTCAAAGGTACCCTAGAGGAAAATGTTATGGCAGACATACAGTTCATTTGCATATTCAACTAGAATTTTGGCACAGAGTTTTAAGAACTGCTATGCATACTAACAAAACATGCCAACATTAGAGAAGCTAAAGATGGGGCAAATCAAGTGAAAGCAACATGACATGATGTAATTCAACAGGATAATGCTACTTACAGAGTAATCTATGCTTGAGCATGATGTAAAAATAATACAAGTCTTTTTTCTTTTCTTTTTTTCCCCATATTTTAGAAGTCAGCCAACACAACTAAATATTTTTATATTTTTATTTAAAAACCTTGGGACATGTCAAGTAAATGCAGAAAGATATAAACCCTTTTTTCAGATGAAAAAATAATAACAGTAAATAAGATGTCTGTCTCTTTATTATCAGTGGTTCAAAAATGAGGCTTCCAGCTGTTAAATAGCTTGCAGAAGCATTACGCTGCATCACTTCATTTATATAAGTTGTTACCTTACTTTAGTGTTTTTAAAGGCATGTAGCAATACAGTATCAGCCTCACAATGGAAAAATGCAAATTTTGACTAATGCAGGAGCTCGAACATTGACTGCATTCTGACAGATATTCTACCTATAAATCTTCAAAACTATTAATAACAGGAAGGGGATGGTGGAGAGGAAAGGTATAACCCAGATATTTTACACAGTTTATCACAGGACCTTGCTGTCTTGAGAGTTGAAACCAATTAAAGGGTAGATGAATAATACGAGAAACAGAACAATATTGATTCACAAGAGAATTGACAAAGATCTTTAAACCTTTTTCCTTTTCTTCCATGTCTTACAGAGTAACCGTTTACTGAAGGATAAAAAAGAGACATGCTTTATGACCATACACAACTGAATAGGATTCAGACATACTGAATGAGTTTTTCTTCTGTTCCAAATGGCTTTCTGTTTCCAAAAATTGGTACACCTTTTATGCAACTACTTTGAATTAAAATGGAAAAACGTGTCTTGGAGTCACTCAAGCTTATTAATTAATAGCTGAAGATTCTAATAGTCTGCCCTGGATAAGGGCCAAAATTGATTTAATGCTGTGGTTTCATTTCTGTGAGGAAGGTAAAACCAAATTTTGTTTTAGCATTAAAAAAAAAAATAAATAAAAAGAGGCAGCATTATAGGACTCTGGAAATATATAAAGAGTGACAATATAGAATCATGTAAAGTACTTTTCCTCTTTTTCAGACTGCCTGAAATGAAAGGCAAGAATTTTTTGCATTGTATAATTCATCAAAAACACTTTTTCATACTATGAATGGCACATTTAGAATTCTATATCTGCATGTAAAACTTGAGATTTGTATTCACAGTAACTTATTGCATGAGTCTTCTAATTATAATTTACGCAAATCAACATTACCATAAGATCCAAACCTCATTGAAGTCAATAGAAAATGTCTAACTTCCATAGGAAAAAAACCCCAAATACTATGTTTGCAAAAAAATCAGACTTTGATTGTAAGATGTATAGCAAGATATGAAATAATTAAAATATAATCAGCAGTTATATGAAAAATTGCCATCTTGGAGACATTTAGTAAGAGCTACACACAAATATTCTAACATATATGCATATGTGCCATATGTATTACTTATTTATACATAAATAATAATGATGTAGGAATGGAAATCACTTTGTGACCTCCTTGTTCTTGCAGATTAGGAAAAGTTACCATTCAAAATCTATTTTAAAAATAATTAGTCTTGCTTCACCTGCTGCTATTATTGGAGCTTCTTCCTCTGACATTTAGAGACAACTTATTTTTTTAGGGTCAATTTCACTGCAGATCATTTCACTCATTTGCTTTTGTAACCACACAATTCTTTAAAAGAAATAGTTCTTTTCTCATAGAGCAATCCGTTCCTCAGTTAGTTTCCAACATGTTTTTAGACTTCATTTTGCTACTTTATTGTTGTGTTTTCATCAATTTCTTTATCTGAACAATGTCAAACTTATTTCCACTTCTGCTAATTTATCTTTGTGGTTATTCAGTTCTTTAACTAGTACTCTAATAATACTTTTCTGTGTCGATGAAATATTTGCTTTCCTGCATCAGTGTGTTCAACTTTTACACATTCATTGTACATTATCAGTGAAAGTATTCAATAATGTTTTAAAAAAAGATCATTCCCATTCCTTGAGAAGCAGCCAGCCTTGCCTGTACCTGACAATATGTACAATTAAAGGATGATAACTGCTGAGAAATGTAATCGCCCACTGACTTTTACTGCAAGGTGCTGCACCTGGGTCAGAGCAATCCTCAGTATCAATATAGGTCGAGGATGACCAGATCAAGAGAGCCCTGCTGGGAACTTGGAGGTGCTGGTGAATGAGAGGCTGAATATGAGCCAGTAATGTGCACTTGCAGTCCCAAAAGCCAACCCTATTCTGGGCTGCAGAGTGGCCAGCAGGTCAAAGGAATACATTCGCTCATCTGGTCCACTCTGATGACACCCCACCAGGAGTGCTGTGTCAGGTTCTGCGGTTCTCAGCACAAAAAAGACACGTGTTGGAGTGAGTCCAGAGAAGGGCAACCAAGATGATTAGAGGGACAGAGCACCTCTCCTAAGAGGAAAGGCTTAGAGAACAGGGCTTGTTCAGCCTGGAAAAGAGAAGGCTTTGGAATGACCTATTTTTGTCTTTCCCCTACCTGAAATGGTCCTACAAGAAAGATGGAGAGGGACTTTTTACATGAGCATGCAGTGACAGGAAAAGGGGGAATGATTCAAACTGAGAGTAGGTTTAGATTAGGTATTAGGAGGAAGTTTGTTACTGTGAGAGTGGAGAGGCACTGTAATAGGTTGCCCAGAGAAGCTGTTGGATGTGCAGTTCCTGGAGTTTTTCATGGCCAGATTGGATGTGCCTCTGAGCAACCAGGTCTGCTGGAATATGTCCCTGCCCATGGCAGAGGTGCTTGAACTACATGATCTTTAAGGTCCCTTTCAGCCCAAACCATTCCATGACTTAATGATTTTGAAGGAATATGGCATACTTTGTATATGCTATGTAAGTTTGATTATGCCTTCTGTAGTCTAAATTAATGCAAAAGACAACACTTATTTTAAATTATGCAAAAGAAGTGCTTCTCTAATTATTCTAAAGTAAGGAGCTGGCCAGAGATGTTCCCCAGTTCATGTCTTTATACCAGTAGATTATGCTATATACAGGAGATGTAAAAATAACTGTTTTTCCACATTTTCATTTCAAAACAGGCCATAAAGACATTTTCAGAAAGGGAGGTCTTTTACCTATCCCTTTGATGATAGCTACTTGTGATCTATTTCATAATATAACAGCACCTTTTATTTTTTAAATATATTTTTATAAACACATACACATTCAGTTTTTCTGAATGTCCAAATGTTTTGTCATTTTTGAGGAAGTATCTGCTGCTTGAAGCCATCAGGTTAAAGTTGGCTTTGTGTTGCCTCTACAGTCTCAGGACTGGGCTCTTCAATTCCGTTTTTTTTAACCCACTCTTTTGTCAGTGTGAAATCTTACATTGTAATATGCTCCGATTCTTTTCTCAAGCAGCTAGATTTCTTAACCAAGGAGAAAAGCACATCACTGCAGTCCCCAAGGTTTGCCTACTTACCTTTACTAACCTGTAAGGTTTCAGTATTTCTGACAAGACGTTTTGTGCACGGGAGTTCAAGTTTATTTATTTTGCTCATTTTGCTTTTATGAAGGTATTATATTCATGTCTTCTCCAACAAATAACTCACCTTTATAAACTTTATAAACATTCTGCTGTGCTGTCCTCTCTATGAGATGAAGTGACTAGCATGCCAATTAAGATCTTTTCACTGCATGTCTATCTAGATGTTAAAAGTGAATGCCCAGCTGTGATGAGCTGGGTACACAGTCAACGTAAGTGATAGATAAATGCCCAAATAATTCTTATATGGTGAAAGAGGATATAGAAAAAAACACAGCACAACTGCCCATGAAGACACTTGGAGGACACTTTTGATCATGTTTGGTTTAGGGCCAAAGCTTTTGATGTCCTACTTTCAGGTAAGCAAGACTGGAATACCATAATAACATGCCATTTTAAACAGCGTTCTGTGAGCAGTAATCCACTCAAGACAGAGTAAGGAGGTGGCTGCAGACTACCTGTACTGACAGACTGTGTGCTGAAACCATATGAGACTAAAGGATGTGGAAGCCATCTAAGAATCAACCAAGTTTAACTCAGCAATCAGAGACTTTCATTTATGACATGACTAGAAAGAACACCATCACATTCAGTTGCTTTTTGGAGCTTCTTACAATAAATACTATTTCATTAATTACATTCTCGCAGCTCTTTCTATGTATTACAGATAATCTACTTACTAACATAATGTGCAAAGATTATTGTATTTCATCTGAAGGATTTTTAGTTCCCTTGCCTTTATCCCTCAGCTCTCTATTCTCAGTCCTGCTCTCTCTATCATATTATTTTTTCTTTTCCATTAGAATCTCTCTGGACCTGATGACCTCTGCTTGGGAAATTTGAAGTGCTTCATCACAGGTCCATTTCTGTGATCTCTTATGGAGTTTTCTGTTTCATGTCATGTGCTCATTTGAGGGATTTGATCCCTTAATGTTCCAAAATTGACTGATCAGTTCAAATCAAATGTAATCTCTTCTATGATGCTAACTTTGCTATAATACACTTCTGATACCCTTACAAGTTATATCACAAGTCAAATCCCCTTGTTATCCTTAGTTTGCAGGGGCCTAGAATATAAGTTCCCTACTCACTTCTGAAGAACATAGTCTAATGATCAGATTCAATATAAAAGGAAGGTTTTCCATTCCTTCAGCTACATTTTCAGAGGGAGAGTGGTTATGGCTGTTGTGATTTATATTGTATCAGGGATGCTGACATGTGTTAAGCATGCTCCAGCATTCTATGAGAAATGTTATCTGTTTTGTTTGTTAGTAGTTTATTGTATGAACTGAAGGCTGATTTTGTTTTGTCATAGTAGTTGTGCACTGTATTATATGAACCATAATGCAGGAGGAGAATTTCCCTTTAAGTAGCTGAGCATGCTCAGTTAATGAAAGGTTTATACTGTGAGAAGCAAGGGCAGCCAGTAAGAAGACGCCACATTCAGTGAAACTGCAACATGTCCAGAAACCAAAATGCTCCACCAATGCATTTCCATGGAAAGACTGAACTTGGCAACTCTGTGTGTAGTGAACAGTAAGGGTAGGTTTCAGCATAATCAGGGTATATTTTCTTTCTGTATGGTGGTTATTTCAGCTCATGATTAAGTTAGTTCACACTGCTAATGCACAGAAATAGTTACAGAGGGCCATGTATGTGACTTGTATGGAGCGCACAGTCTTTCATTATTCAGATCTTTAGACTATTGTAAAGATTTCTCCTAGAATTTAGTGGGAATTGTGTGAAGTTACTTTCAACCCAACAGTGACTCAAAGTTGCTTGATGGTGAACAAGTCAGAATGAGCAAGCCACGACACAAAGAAACATTGGATAGGAGAAAGACTGGCTTACAAGTCCTTTATTTTAACTTGGGTTACCTGACAGATGTGTGTTCTCTATTTCAAAGCTACCTTGTTTCTGTGTCTTAATATATCCTAATGATTTTTTTAATGTGAGCTTTTTATGAAACTCTGTTCACCCTTTCTTTCGGATTGCTACAAAACTTGCTCATGTATTGGGTCTTTTCATACATGACTGGACATCCTTGCTCTCTAAATAATAATGTGTGAGTATAAAATTAATGTAAGTGCCTAATGACTTTACCAATGCAGGGATAAGAGCTTTCTTGGATTTTTTTTCACTGCCTGGATCAGTTCTGTAAATTCATTAAAACATTTGAAGACCACTTTTGGAGTGTCATCATTAATTATGTTGTGAGGAGCCAATTCAGTTTTGTTATGCCTCAACAACGGTTGTCAGAGGCATGTGGAGGAGGGGTGCCCATGTGACACCTGCAGGAGTGTAGAAGAAGCCTTGTCTCTGGGGGGACTTTGCCTGGCAACACCTCCCATGAGGCAGGCAGTAGGAGACACTGCGGAGGGGCTTCTCCAATGAGGTCGTGAAAAGGTCTCCAACAGTGGAAGGAAATGGAAGGTTGGACTGGACCGATGGCTCCCTGTCAGCAGGCAGGCTTTGGGAGGGGCCGGGGGTATAAAAACCAACTGCATCAGGGCTCGCCGCTGCTCACTGGGGCTCGCTACGGTTCGCTGCTCCCGCTCGCTCCCTCCTTTGCCCTGGCCCCAGCCTGCCCTCTGGCTCTCCTGCCCTTGCTGGCTCGCCCTCGCACCTGTCCTGCCTCCCTGCGCCCCTGACCGCCGCCTTGCCACTTCGCCCTGCGTCCTTGCCTGGGCTGCCAGCTTCCAACCCTGCTGCCCTGATCCAGCTGGTGGCCGCAACCCTGTCCAGGGCCCTGGTCCTCCCGTCTGAGTGCCCACTCACCGGGTGTCCGGTGCGGTTGCCGCAGGAACCGCACCTATGGAGCTACGCCTGTCCGAGAGCTGCACAGGCTCGCTGAGACCCAGCCCATCCCCAGACAGGCAGCGTGCGCACCCCCTGCCACCCGGACACCGAGAGCACTGCCCTGACTTGCTGGTGGTAATGCCCTCTTTTTCTCTCTGTCACCTCTCTCTCTCTCTTTCTCCTCTCCCCCATTCCTTTTCCGTTTTCCTTTCTTCTTCTCTGTCTCTTCTAGCCCTCTTTCGTTTGGATAACTCCTTTTCCTCCTCCTTTTTGTTACCAATAAATGGTTTTTCAGATACAACCTTTGCCTCGTTTGGCTTAATTTCATTACCAAACATCCGTTTTAAAAAGAACCCTTCACACTGGAATGCGACATATGTAATTTAAGATAATATTTTTTTTACTCCCTGCAGGACTTGATATTATTAAAATATAGATGAATAGGTTCTTTAAACACAGTTAAAGACATTCAGTTTTTCACTTAGACAATCTGATAATGTAAAGGCTGTTGCCTTGATTTTCACAGTTCTTCAGTGTTTTTAATTCTGTAGATAGAGTTCTCACGCACTTTCTGTAAACATAAGTCATGTTATGCTAATGGTCTGAGATGTTTTCATTCTTTCTCCTAAGGCAGAGAAGTTTGATGGATTTCTCCTTTGACCTATGTGGTTGAGGGGTGGTAATTTCACCCTCCAATCCATGGGGTTTTCTAAAAGTGTATAAAATAAAGAATTGGGCCCTTCGGCCCGGCCTTTTGATCCTGATCCTGAAACTGGCCTGTGTGTGTGTTCCTTCGTGTCCACGTGCGACAAAGGCTACTGGGCAACTAGACATCTGTATGCCAGTAGAATCTCCCTGTGCCTTTGCTCTTATGAACTGATTCAGTAAATCTCTGCCCCTTCTTAGTTTGGAGTATTCCCATTCTCCCTTTTCCTTAAAATTAATCTTCTTCAAACTTGTATATAGTTAGAAACTAAATTTTGAAATTTAAACTGCAACTAGTTCTACCTTTAAAGTTAGAGTTTAGTTAGGATTTGTGTGGTATTGAATGTGCAGGATTTCTTTTTTTAAGGTGTCACTTCTCCAACAGAGGTTAAAAGAGAAATTAGAAACTTTTTTCTTCCTCCTTGGACATTTCACTCATTTCTTAAAAAGACTGCAATCATTTTTGCCTGATCAGGCTTTCCTTGTACTATGTTGAAATGGGGAAATTAACAAAAATAGAAAAAGAAAAAAAACTTTTAAAGATGTTTAAAGGGAACCAAACCTTAAACACTAGTGCAGAGGAAGAGTGAACTAAGATTCAGGTATGAATATTGCTTTATACTTTGTTATTATTTATGATAGCTCTTTGTCACAGTTTAAGCCCATCTAGAAACTAAGCACTGTGCAGCTGCTTGCTCACCCCCTCTACCATGGTGGAATAGGGAGGAGAATCAAAAGTAAAAGTCGTAGGTTGAGATAAAAACAGTTTAATAATTGAAACAAACATAAAACAATAGTAAATAATAATAAGGATGGTAATAAAAGGAAAAAATTTAAACCCAAGGAAATCCAAGGAAAAACAAGCGATGCACAATACAATTGCTCACCATCTGCTGACTGATGCCAGACCTCATACCCACCACGAATCATTCCCTCTTTCGAGTTTGTATACTGGGCATGATGTCCTACAGTGTGGAATACCCCTCTGGCCATTTCAGGTCACCTTTCATGGCTTCCAGGTGTTTTTCCACCTCCTCACTTGCAGAGACTGAGACACAAAAATGTCCTTGAACCAAGATATCAGTATGTTATCAAAGTTATTCTCATACCAAATCCAAAACACAGCCCTGTACCAGATACTGAGGAGAAATGAACTCTATCCCAGCTGAAATCAGGACACTATTATATTAGGAACCAACTATTAGCTGGTTTTGTTGGATTTGGGGTTTTTAGGTTGTTTTTACACTTTATCATTTCCAAGAATTGACTGATATTTGACTTACACTAAGCAGGTGCAAATCAGTTGGTATCAGGCAGAAATTACGTAATTATATCTCAAAAAGGAGTAATCATTAAACATCATACACTTTTACATAGAAAAAATTGAAACTTTCAGCTATGATTTTTCTAATAATTTCAGTATGTAATTTATGTTTTACAAAAATCCCAAGAAAGCTGCAGCCACTTGAAACTCTAAAAGAATAACTTCTTAATAGTTAGGAAGAAAAGATTTTCTAACTGCCACAAAATAGAATGAGTTCTAAATATATTTTATATATTTACACACTTAAATATTCTTTCACATTTATTCCTATAAAAATAATTTAACTGGCTTTTATGCATTCTTCTCTTGCACTAGATATTGCTCAGTATAATCATAGAACCATACTGCAATTAAGGCAGGAAAGATCCTCTCAAGATCAGCTAGTCCAATTTCTCTGCTTAATGTAGGGTCACTTAGGACAGGTTGCACGGGATGTCACCCAGTGGTGTTTTGAACATCTCGGTGGATGGAGATTCCATAATCTCTGCAACAATTTTCCTTGTGTTTCATGTATTTCCTGTATTTTATTTTGTGTCCATTTTATCTTGTCCTTTCACTGGAATACTAGATCTGGGACGGAGATAATATTATTTACAGCAGCCTGTATGGTCTTGTGTTTTGTATCTGTAACCAAAACAGTGCTGATAACACATCAAATTTTTAGGTATTGCTGAACAGTTCTTACAGAGCATCGAAGGTGTGCAAGAAGTTGGGTAGGGACACAGCTGAGACAGTTGACTCCAACTGACCAAAGGGATGTTCCATATCGTATGACATCACGCTTAGCAGTGAAACCTAGGGAAAAGGAGGAAGAAGGTGTGATATTTGGGGTTATAGTGTTTTGTTTGTCTTCTCAAGTATCTACTACACATGAATTCTTTTTTTACCAAGAAATGGCTAAACATCTGCCTGATGATGAGAAGTAGTAAATTAATTCCTATTTTTGTTTTGCTTGTAGAAGCTGCTTTGCTTTACATATTAACTGTCTTTATCTCAATCCAAGAGTATTTCTCCATTTTGCCCTTCCAATTCTCTCCCAAATTCTGCTGTGGAGGAGTGAGTGAGTGAGAGGCTGTATGAGGCTTAGCTGCCTGCTGGGATTTATCCACCACAATTACGTGTGAGTCTGCCTCACTGTGCTCCAGGCTAGCTTCTCTATATGATGATGACTGCTTATTCCCATATAATTTTCTACTCTTTTGAATGTATAAATATGACTTTTTATCCTATGCAATTTTTAATGTAATTATTAATTCTTGTATTGATCTTGGAAAATATTTCTGCTGATAAGGTTTTAAGCCAAATAATTCATTTAAGTCTGTTATTCTAGTTTTTTCATCGTTACTTTAGATATCTTTGACTGACAGAAAAATTTCTCATAGACCACGAAAACACACTAATCAGTTTTAATCGTCACTAGATAAAAAATATCACTGAAAAAATTTCTCAATTCTGAACAGGAGTAAATTCAGAAAATTTTACCCAGCATAAGCTAGGAAGCTGAAATGAAGTATATATGTCCACAAACAATATTTAAATTAATTTGATGGCATTCTACATCATTTGCTCTTTAGTAGTTAGCCTTTCTCTCTGTCTTTTTTGAAAGTCACATAAAATTTCAGTCAAGTGATTTGACATGCAATTTTCCTGAAAAGGTGACCATTCTTTTCTTTTAATAAAAATTTCCTGTTTCCTTCTATCCCTAATAAATTTTAAAAATTAATAATCTTTATTTAAAAACATACAGACTACAAATGACAAGGGAACTATATAATGCAGTAGAATTAAAAAGAGAACACTGAAATACTGCTCATGAGTAAAAAAAATTTAGAAAACTATAGGAGAGAAAAATGTAATTTCCTAAACAATGGATTTTGCAGTAACAAGTTACCTTGTAGGAAACAAGCTATTAAAGGAATTAAAATGAGTCACCTCTGATGGAGACAAACGGTGACTTCTATACAAACTGTTGTTAAACTAAATATCTCATCATTCACTACATTCAAAGAAAGCAAAAGTATTGGTACTAATAATCTATGCAAGTCATAATCTTTTCTTAAATTAGACTTTCTTATATTATTATGTAAAGAAAGGCAATGTTGTCCTGTCACCTTAAGTATTTTGGCTAAGAAAGTTCGAGTTGCATTCATTTAAAAATAATAATGCAAAGAATAGCAATTCCTGTAAAGGACGGTATATATTTCTAAGCTTTTTAGTTACATATTTTTGTGTATTATTGAAGGGTTAATGTAGTTGATCATTTGCACGAGACATCCAAAAATAATAGAAACATTTTTGCAAAGTTTACATAGGTGCGATTATCTAAACGAATACATTTATTGAGAAAAATTTCTGCTTGACATTTTGTGTTTTGACTGGCATTTGCTAGTTGCCAGCTGTCATAAGGAAAGGACTGCAATACACGCCGTTAGCAGCATATGCCTTTTTGGGCGCTGAATAGCGTTTTCATACAAAAAATCAAATGATCCATAACATATTATGCTGTCATTTAAAAGCTGCATTAGAACTGTAACATTTTTCATGCTCATAATAAAGTTTGTTCCCCAAGGCTTAATCTTGCATTTTCTTAGTGTGTTTGGGGACATAATGAAGAAAACATTTATTCTATTAATTGACATTATGTTTTTTCAATATGTAAATGATTTTTCAGAATGGAAATTTCGTGTAACAGTTTTTAGAAGACTGAATTCTGCGCTTTGATACTCTCTGTCAAATCTGTTTTTTCCTACTACACCATCTTCTCCATCATTTATAACTCTGACAAGTACTCATCAGATGAGATGATGATTTGATAGCCACCCCGTTTTTTCTTTCCCAAATAATTTTTTTTGTTTTTCTACAAAACTATTGCAGACATATGTAAGAATGTGTGAGTAAATAAAATATTAGTCATTTTATTATAAAAATACACATTTATTCTACTAATCATATTGCCTTTTAACTTTGTTTTGCTAAGGAAACAATCACCCTGCTTTACCACAAAGAAATAGACCATTTGTTTCCTAGAAAGAGAAATTGTAATTTCTGATTTATATAAAAAGTCATTGATGTCTGGACTTCTTTATCAAATATTTGGCACCTGTTATGTCTCAACGAGCAGAAAAGTTGTTCAAAATTCCCTAAACAATCAAAAGGGAAAAATTAGTATTTTCTTGATGGAAACACACTTTTCTTTCTCCAAGGATTATCTGAAGAGCTATTCAAACTGTGATACTAACTTTAACAGATATTTAAATTAAGAAGCTTAACTTTTTCTTCAGTATTTAAGACCAGTGCAACATTGTTTCGAAGAAACATCTTACTATTTTTAAGTACTGAATATTACTGAAATTTTCCAAATGCACAAGAATTAACTATTTTTCCTCTTAAATTTTGTTAAGTCAAACTAATCTTTACCTTCTGCTTTGGTCTGGCTTATCTGTGTTCATTATTTATTGACCCTAAAAAGGCAAAAAAAAAATTATCAGAAACCTAAGTAATTTAATATAATAGCACACTAATGCTTTATGCAGTATACCTGGCTTGTGGCCACATTGTTCTTAATATTTGCTCTGCTCACGGTTTCAATTACAGAAAGATTATTTTCCAGAGTAGAGGTGATGTAGTTCAGAAGTTTGATATTTGTGTTGATCTTTGATTATCCACACTTTCATATAAATATGTTACACATAGAGGAGGAGCGAAAGTAATAATAAAACTATATATTTTATAAAGACAAACTAAAAAAAGTATATTTTAAGAAGTCTTTATCCTAAACCAGTACCTAGAGTTTTAAATCTACCATTGTAATTGAAATTAATGCCATTCTAAAACAAAGCCCAAACTTTGCTAAAATGTGTTTTCCAGTGATAGCTCTGAACCTGAGAATAAAGTAAAACAAATGCCATTTACTTAGAAATTTGATGAAAACCCAGTAGATATCTTGTCCAAATATCTTTATTTAAATAAATAGCAAGTTTTTAAACAATCCACAGGAAAAAATAAATCTATAATTTTTCCTTTTATTATGATGAAAAATTAATATTAAAATAGATTCTCTATTTGTGATAAGCACGTTCATGTATACTAATAATGCATATGCCAAGAAAGTTCTCTATCTATAAGTCCAAAGAAAAACTGGTGGGTGTTATTCAGAAGGATGTCGGTTAAATTACTGATATCTGACTCCCTTTCCCATAAGATAGAATTTCAAGGGAGGAATATGTGAGGAATCAGCTATGGAGGTCACATTTCAAAGTCCTGTTTCTTAACCTGCTATTCACTAAAGATATAAATCTAACTGCACAGAAGTATAACTTACAGAAGGAATATTTTCAGTGTTCCAGGTCATCCCTGTATCCAAAGTGACCAAGAAGTGAGAAATGAGAGGTGTAGTCATCTGGTGGAAATCAAAATCACATGTGGCTTTTGTTTAACTTTTAATTTTTTAAAAATTCCTACTAGTTAACTGTCAACTACTAGTGCTCAACTTCTGTACTCATTATCTGCATATCTAATATGTAACAGACATTTTAAACATATCATCTTTGAAAAGGTAGCTAATTAAATGGTCATTTTTAGATTTCTTTCTTAATGTACAGTTAGTCACTGTGTGTGTTACCCTGCTCTCTGGCCCAAATTAATTTTGGTCTCCCTTTTTGATCTACCACAGGAGAACAGTAGATCACCAACTAAAACCTAAGATGAGGTAATCTAACCTTGCATCTTACAATTTATATTTTTAGTTAAATGTAGACTAAAAATAGATGGCAAAATTTTCATGTAAATATAATATAATTTTGAATATTGTTATAAATGTATGAAAAAGTATTAAACATTATTTAATACTTTGATAGCAATTTGTCACATGTATTAAAGTCTATTTCTTCTGCCTCACTGAGCAGCTCTAAATCTAATTGATTAATAATAGCATGTTGAACCTACATATCAGCTGTATAATGCAAAAGGTAAATATTCTGTGCTTAGCTCATTTTAGGAATTTAGAAACATGTCTTTTTCCACTTTCATTTCCTTCCTGCACATTGTATTTATTAAAATAATATTAATTATATACTAAATATTTTTGTATAGTCTTTCCTTTGTGAAAGAATAATTTAAAAATCCTACACATACATAAAGTAACACTTGAGTCAGAATGAAGGAGCACTAAACAATAAGCTTTCTCAAGAAGCTTTATTTTTCTTTCTAGAAAAATGGAGATGTTATTTGTTCCTATGAACAACCTGATTTTTCAAAGCAGAAGTTCCTTACAGATTTTTAATTCTCTCTGCATATGTTTCAGTGGAAATATTTCTTGCATGTAGCACTGAGTTTCTAGTGTAAAGAATGAAATAAAATAACCAGCAATTTACACTATGTTGAGTATAGCAGAGATAATAATTCTTTATTATTTATAGATACCCATATTTGAATTTTTTCAAGATGCAGTTTTAGTTCCGGAACAAAAACCATATGTTGAACAATTTTCTGACCAGTTCTAGCAAATTTTGTACTATGCAGTGAAAAATATTCTTTCAAAGGCTTTTTATATGAAAATAAAAGCTTTTCTATTTAATAAAATGGACTTGCACTTGAAATAGACTTCCTTAGTATTTACATTGCAGACATTATTGTCATTAAGAGTGAAAAATCCATATTACTGACAAAAGTGATCTTAATATGGTTTAAAAACTTATCTTTTCACATGAACTTTGTGGAATATAATATAAAAACTTAATAGAGATGCACTCTATACCAAATTTAGCCTTTCACTCAGGAGATGCAAGTTCTGTCTAGAAACTCACTGCAATGAGAAATATGCCTGCTTTGCAGCCAGTTAAAAATGTTGTTACTACATTGCCTGTCATCTTGAATCTCCTGCAAGTATCCTTTGGAGGTTATTTGTTCCTGAGATAAAAAACTGGAATCAAGAGAGGCCTGTTAAACCACGAAGGCTATAACATGAACAGCTGAACATATGACTGTTATTTGAATTCATGTCCACATGATAAATATGTGTAAAGATCTGCAGTTCGTGAAACCATCTCTGACAGTTTGAAACATAATGTGAGGAAAAGACCAGAAATTAGGCAAAGAACTTCTCATGAATCCTACTGACAGTCACACAAGAAGCCATGTTTTTCTGAAATGTGGAAGTTTGTCTAATTTGATAAATTCAGAAAGACTTGTTGGAGCATAATAACCACATGCATGCAAGACTTAAACTCTGCTTGACACTTGATCACTACTAAGTTAGTAGTCATTGCAGCACCTCTGCAGACATTTTCATATTTTTATTAGAAAACCACTTCTATGACCTTAAAAATAGTTTCTCCCATGCTATATATAGTTAAATATAAACATTAATACTTAATTGCAATACATGTTAACAATTTATATAGTACTAAATATTAACATTTTCTGGAAAAATTTGATTTTCTGTACTCCAAAAAGTCGCATTATTTTTTGTTCACAAATGAGGGATACAGAACTCAAGCATTGTTTTTCATACTTCACACTTCCAAAATAATAACACAAAGTAAAATTTATCTGAAAATTTCTCACAGAATAACATATGCCATTTAATAGCTTCATTTTTAAGATGCTTCGGTCAACCAATTGAAAATCTCTCTTCTTCATAAAATGGAGGGAAGATAATATTTAATAATGTATAATTTTAATTATTATTATTAATAATATGGTCCTATTTATAAATATTTCTAAGCGATAATCAGAATTAAGAATGTGGAACCTTTTAGCTAGGTTTAAAATAATGATATCAAACATTTTAAAAACATTAAAAATGCAATTTAAAAATTATGGAATGAAATTCAGATGATTAGTTGTTTTTGTCAAACACATCCTTTAACAATTTATTCCATTCGCGAAATGTAATATTCACAGAATCACAGAATTCACAGAAATTTTTAGATTGGAAGGAGTGTCTTGAGATCATCTCTCCCAAACCATCTGCTCAAGCATGGTCAGCTAGAGAAAGTTATCCTCTGGAGTATCTCCAGTGTGGAGACTCCTGCCTCTCCTGGAAACCTGTTCCAGAGTTTTACTGCCCTCATAGTAGAAAAGTGTTGTCTTATATTCAGGAGAATTGCAAGCATTTGCATTTGTGTCCATTGGCTCTTTTCCTTTAACTGTGTACCACTGAAAACACCTGGTTTCACCTTCTTTACACCCTTCCTTCAGATAATTTATATGTATTGATAAGATTCTCCCTGACCTTTCTCTTCTCCAGGCTAAAGAATCACAGCTTTCTCCATGTCTTCTCAGACAAAAGATGCTCCAGCCCCTAAATCCTCCCTGTGGCCCCGTGCCAGACTCACTTCATCAAGTCTATATCTCCTTTGTGCCCAGAACTGGGCACACACTCCAGGTGTGGTTTTATCAGTGCTGTGTAGAGGTTAAGGATCACCTCCATCGACCTGCTGTCAACTCTCCTCCTAATACAGCCCAGACTGTTAAGCTTCCTTGCCACATGGACACATTGCTGGCTTATGGCCACCTTGCTGTTCTTTCTTGCAAAGCTGTTTCATAGCTACGCAGTCACCACCATATACAGGTTCATCGGATCATTCCTCCCCAGATTCGGAGCTTGGTGGTCCCTTTGTTGTTTAAATGTATGTGGGCTCTCTGTAGTCATTTCTCCAGGCTTTTTGTATCCCTCTGAAATCAGCTCAGTCTGATGTATCAGCCATTACTCCCAGTTTTCTATCATCTGCAAACTTGCTGAGAGTACACTTTGTCCCATCATTCAGGTTATTAGTGACTTCAGTATTTTCTGGTGTCCCTTGTCACCAGACTCCCTACCTCGTTCAGCCCAGAGCTCTTGTTTCCCATAGTCTTCCCTCTCTTTCTTCACTTGTAGAATACTTCACGAGCCTTGGCAGATTCACATCTAGGTTCACCTGGCTTTTCTAACTCCATAATTCTGCATGATTGGACAGAAACTCTAAGCTCTTTCTGAGTCCACTTCCCCTGTTTCTATCTCTCGTACACCTCCTTTAAGTCTCAGTTCAGACAAGAGGTCTATATAGATTCCTGCCATCTTTGTTTCACTTCCTACTTTTTAGATTTCACCTTTCTTGTGGTGGTTACCTTTTAACATCAACTAGTTGTCCTGGACCCCTCTTCTCTCCAGGGTTTAGTCCAGTATGACTCTTTCAAACAAATATCTGAAATGGTTGAAATCCAGGGCTGTTATCCTGCCATCAGTCAAGAAATCTCTTACATGTCTTGAGCTTGTTTCTGGAGAGCCTAGTTGCATCCCCTTCCCCCTTCAAACCTAGTTTAAAGCCCTCTCAGTAAGTTCTGCCAATTCATGAGCTAGAATCCTTTTGCCCTTAACAGATAGATGAAGCCCATCTGCCTCCAGCAGGCCAGGTGCTGTGAAAGTTGGCCCTTGATCAAAAAAACCAAAATTCTGCCGATGACACCAACCCTTGAGCCACTTGTTGATAATGTGGGGTCTCCTGTTCCTTTCATCATTTGTCCCTGCCACTGAAGGGACTGAGCAGAACACCATCCGTGCTCTTGCCCCACTCGACTCAGAGCCCCGAAGTCCGTTTTAATTGCCCTGGTGCTCTTTGCGATCTCATCACTTCCAGCCTGGACTATCAGCAGTGGGTAATAATCAGAGGGCTGAATCAGCCCAGGGAGTCTCCTGGTGACACCCCATACCTGGGCCTCAGGGAGGCAGCAGACCTCCCTGTGGGATGGGTCCAGTTGACATATGGGGCCCGCTGTTCCCCTCAGAAGGGAGTCACCCACTACGACTACCCTTCTTTTCTTTTTAATGCTAGAGATAGTGATCTGTCTGACAAATGACATGTATTTGGGAGGCTCTCCAGGCAGATTATTTTCTTTGATGTCATCTGGCTGACCCTCTGGATCCAGGGCCTCATACTTGTTCTGAAGTGGCACCTGGGTAGGTGGAGGTCAGGAAGAAATTTTATTATCTCACCAAGGAAGAACCCATTTCCACTCCCCTTCATCAACTAGGGGATCAACTCCTTCTGCCTGCTGGTAGGAGGCATGGGAGTGCTCTGACTCCTGGTGGGCTTCTCTCAGGGATGGAAGTGTGAAACTCCACCAGTCTATTTCCCTTTCACTTTCCATAAAACTCCTTAGTCTTTTTACTTCCTCCTTAAGCTTGGCCACTAGGCAGAGGAGATCATTCATCCGTTCGTACCGCAGGCAGGTGTCTTTTGCACCATCCCCTGGTACTACTGACAGGTTCAAACACTCCATACAGGAAGGGGTCTGGACAGAAGTTCCTTCTTGGAGGTTGTGTTTGGCTTGGTACACTTTTACTAGCTATAGCTTTTGATCGTTTAGAGAACATTGCTAAAAAACCCAAAAAAACCAACCAAAATCAAGCAAACTAAAATAAAAACGCCACTAGCAGGAGGATGCCTGCAACCCTGCATGCTTGCCCTGCCTTCATGAACTGCCTCGCAAACTGCCGTGCCACGCCCTCAGACAGGTGCCACACACCTGTTTGCTGCCCTCTGGGTTGCCCCACTCCCTAGAGCCTGCTTTTAATCACACCTCTGATGGCCAGAGGAAGCCCCACCCTACACCTGAATGTGTTTTATCTGACAAAGTGACAAAATAAAACAGAAAGTTACCCGGCATTTACTTATTTCATAATACGTAATCCACAATTTTCATGGACTCAGAAGGTTGGAAGTTATACTGTTTCTTTACAAGACACTCAGAGGAATAACGCATCCCTCTAGTGATTTCTTCGTATCCTTAATTTGCACATCTAATGAAAAGTGTAAAAAAGTTGCGTCTAGATCTTCCTCATTTACTGTTTTTGTAATTTTGGTTGTTTCCCAGGAATATTGTTTGCCAGGGGCTTGTTGGTATACAAAATGCCTGGACTTTGATTCTGATATCCCATATGGTCTGCCTTGGTTTCCCAAATGCTTACCACAGTGAAACCTATTTTCCTGGCAGCCTCAGAGGCCTTTAACAGCCCGTACTACCCATATTCCATTGTTCAGAGATGGCTCATTTTTTTCTTGTTATTTTGGCATATAACTATGAACAGGTGTCAATAGGTGCAAGGAAGCATGTGCTGTCAGTGTAGTGGGGCTGCCACAGAAGATGGACTTCTCTTTGCCTGGAGAACAGATGTCCTTTGTAGTGTTCTGCAGGTCTTCCTATCTCAATCCTATTGATACCTGGCATCTCTGCCTAATGGCAAAAGCTCCACCAACTTCTGAATGGGCATTCTGCCATCCAAACAGATGGTCCTAGAGTCAGGAAGCCAAAAAAAAATTGATGTGGATGTAATATATTTTTAGAGGCCGTAATCCCAGCTGGCCACATGGAAATGGTTGCCCTTTCTCTGCTCCTGTAACTATTATTCAGACAATACATTGCTGATACTTTGCCTTTGATCTGGATTAATGTTTCAAATTGCATTGCATAAATTTCATGAAACATTAATTTTTCTCCTATATACATATATATATGCATATATATGTACACAATCAAATGGAATTAATTTGCAGCATTTAGCGAGTGACTTACACCTTACTTACGTCATAATACTTAGCAGTTATGCAATCATTTAACATTCCAAATCCTTCATATATTCAACTCACATATTCATTAATTCATATTCAACATCTATATAATCAATCAAGGTCAAGGTAATCAATGTAAACACACACAGTAGAATAAATAAAGTTAATATGTGTCAAAAGCTATGAAAATTTTAATGCCTTTATTTGCTGAAAGCTCATTTGAATTATTACAGTAGTTGATGTCTTCTTCGTATTCTGAATCATCACACAGAAGTAATGAAATGAGATTCTATATAACCCTTTCTAAGGAAGGTAGAATAGATTAGACTTTGAATGTTTTCCTCCTTTTGACACTATAAAATTCCAAAGAAACGTTAGTTTAAATCTATTCAACTCTTTAGGAATTATTCGTGAGGTAACATTTACATATTTGTGCTATATCATCCTACATTAACCAATTATACATGCAGTCACTTACGCAATTGGTTGCTGCAGTTTTAGTGCATTTAAATTTACATTAAGAATGCAACAGCTTAGGCAATTATGTACAGAGGATACTGAAGTGAATTTGAAACTTACTAAGAATTTCAAAATTTACTTTTCAAAGAATGCTCATTATTGCAGACATCCAGTAATCATTTCCTAGGTCACTACAGAAACTGGAAACCTCTAGAATGATCTTTTCTGACATTTTCTCTTTCTTCCAGCAACTAAGTTAATCTGTTTTGTTTTTGTATACAAACTCTCACCCATCTTTCTTTCAAGAAACTAGCACCAAATTATGTCTACTACACTATTAGTTGCAAATATGATGTATGTCTTTATTGTCGTGTTATGCTGCAACAAGGTTTTAAATAGGTTCTCTCTCGTAGTATACACTTTTAAGAATGGCTGTTACAAATTCCTCTTCATGTATATAGGTAGTAGCAGATGCAGAAGTAACTTGAACTGGGCCAATATTTGCAAATATGAAAATTTCCCGTTTGGTTTCATTATCATTGACATAGGATTAAGTTCCAGTAGTCAGATTTATTGTTGCTAAAAATCTCCAACTGGAAAAAGATGGATTTCTAGAAAAGGACATGACCTATTCCACCACCTTATTTCCTTAGCCTAACTGATAACAACTGTCTTTTTTATCTGAGAGTGTATCATGTCCTCAGGGGCATGTAACAAGAAAAAAAGACTGCATAATAAAATTGTATCTACGGTGTTGTAATTGCCATAAAAAGAAAGATAATAGTGAAATAAATATGAGCTATAGGAAAATACAATAATGAACTATAACAAGGTAAATGAAAGACTACCAGGGGAATAAAAGATGGAAAAGAAGACCTGCAGTTGTCAGACAACCCCACCAATCACTTGATTATATCACGGTATCAACAGAAATTCCATTTGCAGAGAAATCAATCTGTCCAGCTTTATTTCATAGCAGTCTCACAGCTGCATTCTTATCTATGATTTATCCCCAATAAACATCAGAAAAAGCCAGGGTATGTCAGTTGATATAATAACATGTACTCCACCAGAACATTTTTGGCATCCTTAAGTGGATGCAAGGAAAATCAGTTGTTTCTAACAATCCAAGAATAACCACCTGCCTGAAAACAAGAGAAGTAGCTAGAGACTATAGATATCTATAGATTTATTTAAAGTTGGGGGTTTTTTCCTGAAGGCCAATAATATACATAGAGTAGGATTAATCAAAATTTGCCATTAAGAATATTATGAAGGTCATGGGACCATAGACACAAGACAGAGCAGCACTTGCAGACCTTGAAGGCTTGAGGGAGTTTGTGACTTATGGAAGATAGAGTGAATGTGCTGTTAGCCTAAAATATTGACATGATACTGAATTCAGCTCCTTTATAGAGTTTTACAAATTTCTTTGTTGTTACTGCTAGTCTGATGAAAGGTATAAAATAATTTAAAGTGGTAAAAAATAATGAGGGAATGGAAAAAATAAATCGATTAGATAATTTACAATCAGGGCTAACAATACTTCAGGGTATTTTGCTAAAGGACATAAACAGGGCAATCTTTTTAAAAAATGTACTGGCATTCAGAAGAGGGTGCTTCAGCATGGATGTTAGCATATTATTTCTGTCTACTTCCAGGGAAGCCTTGTCTTCAGAGGGGTTCAGATGCCCGCATTGTTTCATTACTTCTGGCTAAAATTGGGATAGCTGTGATCATATTTACATCTATACCGCTTACTTGAAAGTTGGTAAATTGTTTCATTGAGAAGCAGTGGAGAGCACATCAGGTCATACTGGAGACAGCAATTCAACACTGCTCTTTTCAAGTCGTTCTTTCCCAAGAAGGTACTTATACCCTTTAATAAAAATAATCTTTCAAATTTCTAATTAAAGTAATCTAGATTAACAGCATGACACAGTAAGAGGACTGTGTAGGTGAAATTATAAAGCACATATAGGACTTGCACTGCTATTTTCTGAAAGTTGTCTCTGATACCGATCATTAAAGAATGCAGGGTAAACACATGTTTTACCCTTCTAATTTTATTAATGACTATTGACTTATTTTAGTAGATTTCTGAATTATATGTTCCATATAGTCACCATAACAGTGGCTGGATATATTCCAGCATAAAGACACATTTTCATTTAAAAAACAGTAAGAAATGGTCTTTATAATTTTTTTTTTTCCTCTTAAGGTCTTCAGGTCATTTATTGCACAGTGCCTCTTTCTCTCAATAAATAGCTCAGGTATAGTACAGATTGTTGTGTCAGTGACAGCAGGCTGACCAGGTACAGTAATGAGCTCACAGCACAGGGTTTTTCATTGTAACATGGCTTTCACATGGTCCTCTGGGAAGAATAACACACTCTTACTGAGGCTTTTATTTGCTCTCCTGATGGTTATTTCACAGGAGCTACTGCATTTCTGACAACTAAATTTTTGCTTGCATTCCTGTCATAAATTCCTGAAAAGACAAGATTAATTCTTTGTCTGTGTTTCTAGATTTACTGAAGTGAAAAGAAGAAATCCTATTTTCATTTCAGCACTCCACAAAACAAGTAGACTTAGAGAAGTTTGCACTAGCACTATGACCTTCTGCTGCGAAAGTGATTCTTAAGAGGAGTCCTACCAGCCAGGTATATGGCAGGGAGCTCAGTGTCTTTGTGGTTTTAATACTGAGGTGTAATTTAGTAAACTATGCTACAAGTGTATGCAAAATCAATGCCAACTTTTTTTTAATACTTGTGCATTTGTAAAGACTGAGGCCACGGGGTGATAGAAATCCACATCATTACCTACATCTTATAGCACAGATTGTGAAGTTATGTATAGGAGGGGCCATCGCCTCAGGAAAACACTTCCCTGAATTTGGTATGGTAATGTTAGCTAACAAATATGTTCAGTGCTGAGAAGCCAGAAAAAACCTTCATGATTTTACAGGTAAAAATATACAGCACAGAAAATAAAATGGATTTTGGACATCATCATTCTACTTC
The DNA here is from genome assembly GCA_013400235.1 of Oriolus oriolus. NCBI lineage: Eukaryota > Metazoa > Chordata > Aves > Passeriformes > Corvidae > Oriolus > Oriolus oriolus. The sequence goes on from VXBT01007666.1 coordinate 161,378, forward strand.
CGAGTTAATAAAGACAGCTTAAGTAAAAGAACAAGGAGCCCTGCAAATCAAGCTATATTGTTTCTTTTTCACAATCTCTATCCAAATATTCCTAAATATAGGAACCCCTATGCAAGTCTAAAAAGAGGTCTCCTTAAATATCAGCTTTCAAATATTGCCATTATGTTGCAATTCCTTTTAGCCCAAAGGTTGTTGCTGTCATACAAAAAAAAAAAAAATACTACTTCCTTTGTGTTATTTAAATTAATTTTGAAATGTTCACATATAATTTACTTCCCTCTCTGTTTTGAATGATGAAAGAAAAGTATTTTTTTGCACTCTTTGATTGTTCTATACTTAGGAAAGGCATTGCTAGGGGCAACTGAGTTTATGGGAAAACAGCCATTTGTGCTGCCATGACAAATGTCGGTTTCAGTGACAAGTATACAGGATTGAATACACCTATCTTGTAGTAAAGAACCAATCAAAAAAAACCAAATCCAAACCAAACAAACAGAAAACCCACCTCAGATCAACTCCAGTCCATCCAGTTTTAGCTCTGAAAGATCACAAGAAAGATTAGGAATAACCATCTCAAGAGTAATGAATAATATTACTGAATAATAAAATCAATCAGTAAATTAAGTAATAAATTTTTTTGTTGTAAGAGTTAAAATATATGTCTGTCCTTCAGTCTAGTTTTTTTTGCTGTCTAAGTGTTCCTGGAATGCTAGAATCTACCAGGAAGAAACAGCGGATATGGAGATAAGGCTGGATTTAGTTTACCAGTGTAAGTCTCAATGCAAGGAAGATGATGTAAGACTGTGGGAAAGCAGTTCAACCAAGCATAAGAGACAGCTATTCTGGGAAAATTACAGTCCCTGAGAAACACATGAGCATAACAAAATTGTGCTGGACCATTTCAACCTGTATGCAGAAACTTTCCTACCTTTTTTTTGTTTTTATCTTATGAAAGTGTCATCATGAGGTGAAGCCAAATAGGTTGTGGTCAAAAGCTTCAGCAAATACAACAGCGAAAAAATGAATATATTTCTCTAGTATGCATGAAGTTGCCAACAAAGCTATTATTTCCAGAAAACTTCCTGAAAATACTTATAACAAACATTTTCCTATATATTAAATTATTATAATTATGTCAATTCTTTACACTATATTATATAAATTGAAAGAAAAATGCATTTCTGTTATAAAGAACTTGTAATACTTTATTTTCAGTTTATTAAAACATATGAGACTTGCTACACAAAATTTATAAAACCTTTTGAGCTGCTTCCAGATTGAGGTATGGTGTCCTGTTCTCCCACTGAACAGATGCCTGGCTGTGAGTTCTGATATTAAGTCCTGAATGAAAGATTCTTGGATTGAATTCAAGAAAATTGTCTATTTTTCTTTAGAAATTTACGTGGAATTATAATTTCCTGTCCATTGTGTCAGACCAGCAACACAGGCATCCTTACTAGTTACTACGTAGTGACAGAAAGAAAAGGTCTTGGAATTGACATAGAATGCCTTCATTTGAAAGCAGTAACATCTAGAAGAAAATAGAAAAGTTGAGTAATTGTGCAGCCTGCACTAGAAACTTGCCTAGGTGTCCTGTGAGAGTAGGTGATTGTTTCATAAAAGAAAAGCAGCAGTATTATGTTACTAGTTTACATATTTTGTTGCAGTTTCAGGTAAATTTCCTCAAAACTTTTTATTAAAATAGCTGAAAATCCTTTTGATGCATATTTTTGATTAAAAAAATAAATCCATATAAAGGATCCATCCTGAGGATCTCATATATAAGGTCCCAAATAACTTGTTTTAATATTCCTTATTAAATATTGTTCATCTTTTAAGTCATAGTGGAATAACTATTTTATAAATTTTTGATTATGAAGAGCTGAATTGCAAGGAATACTCCTCCATTCATACCTAATCCAAACCTCTGGGGGAATTACAGCTGCCACCTGGAATGAAAAGAGGTTTCCTAGCTATTATTTAACCATCCTATCTGTTATCTACTATCTGCAGTAATAAGAGCAAAGTTCAAAAGCTGTAAGTCCTTCTTCAAATTAAATACCATTAACTTTAGCCTCACATCAGATTTTCTTGAAATCTCTAAAAATAAATGCCTTCCTTGGATATCTTCAATAGGCAATTCATCCTCACTTGCAAGTAGAGAGTCTGGAATAAAGTGCTGTGCATGAAACACAGAAAACTTTAAAGTATAATAATGCAGAAATACTGCATTCATTTGAGAGAAATAAAATATTTTCATGTTGTATTTGGGGAATTTGCTTGATAATGCAGTTTGTTTCACCTTTCTGGTATCAATGCTAACATCACTTTCCTTCCAACTTGTTTAAATGCTATCCATTCCTGATTTATCATCAGTGGAAAATTCTGTCTCAGAGTCTTGAAGTGCCTGCCTGTCCCAAGCTCTTTATAAAGGGGTATCTGTAATTCTAGAAGAAAACAACCCACCAGAATTCCCTCTTTTCTGTCTACTTGTGGCAACTCCCCACATGCTATTCATTCATTCAGTTCATCATTATTAACTGAATTTCCCAAATTAATTAGAAAGTTTTTTTCAGGTTTTGGGCCAATTTATGGTTAGCCTTGATGCATAAATTAATGGGATATTAAAACCTGACAGTGTCTTAGGAAAAGGAAAAAGCTGTGATCCATCTAAATGTTCTCAGAAACACGTTGCAAAAGCAGTCAGAAAGTGCCTGCAACAGGATTATCTAACATTGATGGACTATCAGAGATGGAACTTGGCTATGACTCATCTCACCTCTGTGCATTGGCAAAGATACCTTGAGCTATCTCCATGCAGCAGTAAGGCTGCCCAGCTTATTCTTTAATATCTTACCTTCTGAAAATATAACATCTCTAGTCACTGTTATTTGGATTATATTATGTGACCTTTCCTTCATGGTAAAATCTCTGACTTCTATAGAACAAGGCAAATGTTATCTACAGTTTTGTTGGGGTTTAAGCCTCCACTTGCAAAATAATATAAAAAAGATGGGTAAATAAAACACCTCTAATCATGATAATTATTGTTATTATTTAAAAACAGAGACAAAAAAGACACCTTTCCAAAAAATGGAAAATTACTAAACTACTGTCTTTTAAAGGAAATTTTAAACAAGTGACTCCTTCATATTTTCAAATATTCTCATTCATCAATATTCTATATGCCTGACTGCAAATGCAAGACACTCTTGATTACATTTCCTACAAAGGAAATTCTGATAAAAATATAGCCCAGAGTAATTTGAAAAAATCTTTAGTGAAACTGCCACTTAGTTGCAGGAACAGAGATTCTAACATTTTGACTGTACTCACTTGTACCAGAAACGACATTTTCTCTGAGACTGTTAAAGCCAAAAGTATTTGAATCAGATCTCTTCAGTTTGTTTGACCTTTACTGCTGCACAGCTCCTTTTATTGTCTAAGCTTAGATACCTGTACTCAGAGATATTTATGTGCCTAGTTTGCAGAGTAGGCCAACTTTTATCTTTTGTTGGATGTCTGGTTCTTCTGTATGAAACTCCATTCACAAAATATGCATATAAATTAGCTGGACAGAACACATCCTTACAGCAATAAATTCTTAAAATTCATGTGTATTTATGATTCTTTTGGAGGACTGTCGTGGTTTGAACCTGAGTTGAGTGACAAAGTTCTGAGCCAATCGCTTCCTGCAATTTTGCATATGTAAAAAGTAGCATAGAGGCGGGAAATTTGGCTTCTTTTCCGATTTCACTGGAGGGTGGTCAGGCCGGGCCCCTGTTGGGCCAGGCCAGGCCCCTGCCAGGCCCTGCTGGGCTCTGCTGGGCCATGGGCCCCCTGTGCCCGCTCCCCGGTGCCGATGGCTGCGGGAGGACCCTCTTGGAACCTCGAGCAGCTGGGAGACACATCAAACTGCTGCCTGACCGAAAACCACCCGGAGCGGTTTTTGCTTTAAAGAGCTGATAAGCTTCCCTCCTCCCTCCCACATGGCTCTGAGAAAAAACCTGGCAGGAGCTAATTCCCGAAAAAACATCGAACTGGCTAGCTGCATAAAGGAAATGAGGCTTTCTCCAACATAAAAGCCCGAGAAGAAAGATCAGCTCTTCAAACATGGAGGCTTCAAAGTCAGAGAGAAAGAAAAACTAAGTCACATGAGTTGAAGCTGAAGATGAACTGAAAGAAAGAGGGCGGCGGCGTTTTTCCTCGCGCGTAGCTTAAATTGATTTCTTGCATGCCGTGGTAGAGATTGTAATTTCACAGACTGTTCTATATCTCTCTAAGACGTGGGGGGAAAAGAGAATTCTATGTGCAGCCTGCAAGAGAAGAGATGTGGCCACGCCCGGCCACCTGGAGCTGTGAAAAACTTTTAAAAAATTCTGTGGAGCCATTGCTTTTCAGGCTGGAGTTTTGCTTATCCTTAAAAAGATAATACCCCATGTAAAAGCAGTGTGGGAAAACTACAGTGTTCAATAGAGAGAGAAATGTTACAGCAGCAGGGTATTTCTCCGGGTAGGACTCTGTTTTGCTGGTAGCAGTTTGGGAACCACGAAAGCAGAAGAAACCTTTTTTTTTTCAAATATAGAAAAGACTTTTGAAGCCTGCATCTGACCGATATTATATGTTGTTGTCTTTTGTGCACATTAAGTAAAGTGGGAGGTACTGGAGAAGAAAAAAAGAGGGTTTTTTGCTTTAATCTCTTATTATTTCTTTTTACTTTTAATCCTATTAGTAATAAAGTTCTTTATATTCTCTAAAGTTTGTGCCTGCTTTCCCTACTTCTAATTCTTATCTCACAAAAAGTTAAAAGCTGCAAATCAAACCACTACACTTAATTGGTGTTTCCACCCGGTTTCGAACTAAACCCGCAACAAGGACTACGAAAGCTCCAGGGAACATTTCAACAAGGAAATTGAGTGTGACTAGTACACTAATTACTATAGAAACCTTTCAATCACTCATTTTTAATTCCTAAGAAATAGCTGTTAGAAAATAATTTAAATACCTTTAAATTTATCAGAAACAGTAAATTATTTTCTGAGGTAAATGTTGACGGTTTTCCTGACTTTTTGGATTGTTATTAATTGCTCTTGCTGCCACTTTACACAACAGAAAGATGTGTTTGAATCTGAATCCTTGCTAGTCAAGAAGAGTAAATAGTAATTCTTGAAGCATGGGAAATACAGCTAGTGAGGAAGATTACTGTGTATATAGAAAATGTTCAGCACAGGGGAATTAGAGAAAAATCAAACAGACAGTTTGTGTGAGAATTTTGACAGTAGTTCGGCAAGATTCCTTAAGTGGACAAAATCAAAGTGAATCATATGGAAAAAGAATTCTGTACAGAAATTCCTGAAGAAGCTATGTTAGTGTCTGAGTCTCGAATCTCTGTGATTAAGAAGTTCACCTTCTACACCCTCTGTGCACCCACATACACATTAATTTTCTTACAGATCTGCTAGCCATATCAGGGAGCCTCTGAAAACAGATGGCAAATCACAAAATGCTGAAGTTCAGTGAGGAAATACTGTATAACTCCCACACAATGATCCATACCTGAGTGTTTCAGTAATCACATTAACAACAGCTATTAGTATACTTATCTAATAGGATTTCTGCACCATCATGCAATTCTTATAAAGCTAGCAAATTAGAACAAACACATAAAATTTTTGTTGTCATTTAAGATGTTGTATATAGTTGAACTACAAAGGCAGACACAAACTTTGACATTACAGAATTTTGTTAAAAAGGGACTTCTCTCAATCTTTCCATCAAAGTTGAATATATTTTATTTTGCCAGGTTGCTATATCAATAACAATTAAATAGTTTATTTCCAACATTCTTTGTGGTCATCCTACGCCTAAGAAAACGAAATAAAATTTAAAACAAACAAACAAACAAATAAACAAACTCACAATTTTTTCAGCTGTCCCACCCTCCATGACTCTGCCGACTTTGCTGCTGAGGTCCTGTAACTCTGAAAATCCATTTTATCCTGACACACTTGTGATATTCTCCCTCTGAAGCTCAAATTTATCAAGTTCCCAGTAGAAAGGAATATGTATAAATAACAATAAACAGATTTCCAAGACTGACAGTCCCAAGTATAAAGTTTTTAACTACATAACCTTATGCCTATTGAAATGCTCACCTTTGTGGGAGGGAAATCTCTGTCAGCAGTGGGGGGGGGGGGGG
>VXBT01007667.1:262-15010 GCA_013400235.1 Oriolus oriolus
GGGGTGGGGCTGCGGGAGTGCTGGGCAGGGACCGAGTGGGGGGGAAACACGGAGCTCCAGGAGTCTGGTGAGGGAATCCCGCACAGGAGTGGTGTGGGACCGTGGTGCGGGAGCACGGGGTGGGAATGTGCGATGGGAATGTGGGATGGGAATCTGGGGTGGGAGCGTGGTCTGTGTGTGGTGCCAGAGTGTGGTGTGGGATCACGGCACAGGAATGTGGCACAGGGAATGTGCGGGAGCTCGGTGCGGGAGCGTGCTGTGGGATCATGGCACAGGGAATGTGGCACAGGGAATGTGGTGCCAGGAGCGTGCTGTGGGACCGTGGCACAGGGAATGTGGTGTGTGGATCGTGCTGTGGGGATGTGGTGCGGGAGCGCTGGGAGCCCGGCAGGGGGAGGCTGTTTCGGGGACTGAGGGTGCGATTTTCCCGTGGGATTTTCCCGTGGCACCTGCACCGGGCCAGGTTCCCTCTCTGGACCCTCCACGGGGGTTGGACACAGCCCCACCCTCTGGGAATGGGGGTGGTGGGGGGGTGTCCCCAGGTACCCCAGCTCGGCGGGGGAGACGTGAGCCGGGCACTGCTCCCATCCCTGGCTCCAAAATGGTGCCTACGACAGGGCCCGGAGCATCCTCCTCCCACATCCCACCGGAGCATCCCGCTGTGCCCTCCCGCAGCCCCGGGAATGGGGCCGGGGGCTCGGATAAACCCCTAATAAATCCTCTTAGGGATGTGCCAGACAGCTGGGAGGCTCCGGAGGTACCCGGGGCCAGTGGGGGGATGTGGCCCCTCTCTCCTGGGATGGGGCACCTGGAGCATCCTCAGGGCTTGGCTGGAGCTTGGGAGCATCCCTGTCCTCATCCCGGCTCCGCTGCTCCCCGCCTCGGCTGCGGGACGATGTTTATCCCTCTTCCCACTGGAGTCCCGAGCGCTCCTCTCCAGACATCCAGGAATCAGGAACAATAGACAGGATTAAGGAATAATAGATGAAAACAGGGAAAAATAAAAGGAAGTAGGAAATAATACATGGAAATGTGGAATAATGCATAGAAATGAGGGATGATTAATGGAACTGAGGAATAATTAATGGAAATAAGGAATACTAAATGGAAATAAGGAATAAGAGTAGAACCCTGGTGTTTTGTCCCCCTGGAAGAGGCTCATTGGGGCACAAGCACCACAGTCTTTGGGGTTCTGGGGGGTGTCCCCTCCTCCTTGTCACCAAACCCCAGAGGGGTCCCCCTGCACTGCCAGCGCCCTGAGTCTGGGGATGGGGATCACCAGGATGGATCCTGTCCTGGGCTGAGGGCTCTGCTCACGTGGGGGTTGTCTCCTGGGGGCATTGCTGCATTCCAGGGCAGCAGGGACAGCAGGGACAGCAGGGACATCTGCCCAGCCACCCTGTGGCGTGTGCAGAGAGGTGTCCCAGCCCCTGGTGGCTTCTCCTGCTTTAGGTGGTGCGGTTTCCATGAAAAAAGGGAAGGAGAGAGGGGACTGAAGAGAAACCCCTCTCCATGGGTCAGCAGGAGCCGGGGGGACACGTGGGGGCAGACCTTGGTCCCTGTGTGGAGGTCACACAGAGGGACCAAGGGCCAGGGCCAGGGTGAGGAGGAGCTGGGGTGCCCAGTCTGGGAGTGGGAGGGACCAGTCAGAACCTCTGCTGGGCTCTGAGCATGGGGTTTATTTTATTATTTTTTTTAAATTTTGAATTTATTTATTTAATTTACTTTGGCTTTTGGGGTTTTTTTGGTCATTTCACTTGACAGAAAGAACTGGGGATGCTCAGCTCAGCCCAGCCCAGCCCCACACTTGGTACCCAACCTTGGGAAGATTTCCTGTGCCAGTCCGAGGGGAATATTCATCTCCGTGGGGTGGAAGAGAAACCAAGGAGTGGCTGTAGAGCATTCTGAGGAGGTTTCCTGCAAAGTACTTTTATTTTTATTTGTGTTGGTCCATCCCATCGGGAGGTCCCGCCCTGGCTCCGGGCAGTGGGACAGTGCCACCAGGGTGTCACCTCGATCGCTCCAGCGGCCCGAACAGCCCTGGGAATTTCCCAGAATGGGCTCCACAGGGATTTTTTTCCCATGGGGATTAAAGCAGGCGCTTGCAGCCACACACAGAGTGACACGGCTGGGTTCCCAAAGGGCGCAGAGGGAATGGAGGACACCGGGAATGGTGGCGGCAGCTCGGAGAGGTTGGATTTTTCCTCCTCGACCTTTCTGAGCATCCCACGCTGTGTCCCCCATCCCGCAGGCAGTGGTGGCATTTGGGGCTGGATGTCACCCCCGTGGCTCTTGGGGAGATGCTTTTCCAAGCACCAGGACGGCCGCACACCCAGACAAAGCCTTTAAACACCGGGGCTGTTCCTGGTGCAGCAGGAATATCCGGCAAGGAATAAGGACATTTTCTTCTGCTTGCACTGAGTAGGGACAGAGGGAAATAAAAGCACCACCCGGGATTTTTCCAGCTTGATTTGCAGGAGGGAACAACACCCCGTAAATAGCTGGGTTCCCCATCCGCACCTCGGGGTGCCAGGGACTCGCTGTCAGCAGAACCCCCTGGGATTTCGGCTCCGGAGCCGGCAGATCCCGGCAGCCCCGGGGATATTTTTATCCTCCTCGCGAGGAGGCAGCGCTGACAACTTGGAACATTCATGGAGCGGGCTGAGGGTTTTGTCCCTGCTCCAGCAGCCTCAGGGCTCTGCAGGGGCTTCTCCACGGTTTCTAAATCGGGATGGAAGCGTGGTCGGGATGCGACCCCGGGGAGGGAAGCGCCAGGAGCAGAGCGCCCCGGGCATCCCGAGCCAAAGGGGCGCCAGCACCGAGCTCGCCGCCGGGAAGGGCGCAGGAGATGAGGACAAGAGGCTTCTCCGCCTTTCGGACTCTGTCCCCCATTTTGCTTTGCTTCATTCGCTTTTCCCAGCTGTGGGCAGGATGGAGGGAAGCTGCTCCAGCCCTCCCTGCCTGCTCCTCCCGCTGCTCCAGCCTGGCTCGGCTGCCGCGGGCTGATGTTCCAGCCTGGCGCCGGGCCCGCGGGGTGGGCAGCGCTCCCCTGGCCGCAGGTGCGGGACCGGGGCTGTCGCACCGTGTCACCCGCGGGCGGGACGCGCCGGGGACGCGCCGGAGGAGGCGCCGGCGGGGCCGTGTCCCCGAGCCGCGAAGGATGTCGCAGTCGGAGCCGTTTCCCGGGGGAGCTGAGCAGCGATTTGAGAATATCAATATTTGATGTTTTGCTTCTTGCCTGCTAAAAAGGCGCCGGGAAAAATCCGCGGCTCCGCTGGGGCTCGGCGGGTGCCGGGTTTGAGCTGGCGGGGTCTGGGTCCCCAGGGAGGCGGTGGCCAGCAGCGCTCAGGCGGCGGCGGAAGGTGGGGACAGCGCGGCCATGGATGAGAATCCAGCCTGGATCACGGAGCCCGGCGCTTCCAGGGCCGTGGATGACAGCGAGGGGCTTCCTCCTGCCTCCAGCAAACGCAGAGGATGCCCGGTGCTTTACCCAGGGCTGTGGGTGAACCTCACTCCCCAACCTCCCCTCTGGGCTTTGGGGCCTCGAGCACCGGGAATTTTCCCCCAGGCACCGGAGTGAGATGCGGCAGGGCCGGGATGGAGCCGGGCACTGTCCCTGTGCCCGTGTGAGATGTGGGACAGAGCCACCCTCGGGAATCAGTGCTACCGGCACGGCACGGCCTTGGCTGGGTGTTTGTGCCTCCCTCCCCAGCAGCGCAGCTATTTTTAGGCTGGAGCAAGGAGAAATCAGGGAATCAGCATTGGTAATTAAATAGTGATTAAATATTTATGGGCAGGCTGCAGCAAGGGCTGGCTGGGGCCGGGGCCAGAGGGGTGTTTGGGCAGGAGACGCAGGTGAGGGACTTTTTGGGGCACCATGGACGCACTCTGCCTCTGGAGGTGCATCCCTGCTCCTGCTGTCCCCACACCGCTGTAGTGCTTTCCCCGTTCAGAGATAAATTGCCATGAAATCCTTGCCGTGCTCGGAGTTTTGCTGGCTCAGGGTCAGATCCAAGGCCGGCAGCTCCCTGCTGTGGGTGGCCGGAGCACCAGAGGGGGACGGTGGCAGGGGACAGTGATGGACGGTCCGGCCGGGCGCAGGTGGCTGCCACCAGGGGATGCTCCAGGGAAGCAGCGGCTCTGCTGCACTTCCCAGGTCGAGGCTGTGGACACTCGTGTATTTGTTTGGGAATCAACATCATTTGCTTGACTGGTGTTGATTTCTGCTGGCGGCAATTAACTCGTGCACAGCGAGTGCCCGAGCACGCCCTGGCTGCGTCCCCACGTGCTGGCTTTAGCTCTCCGTGGCCATTGTCCCTGTCCCCAGCTGCCTGCAGGGACAGAGTCCGGCTGCTGCCCGAGCAGGGCCCGGGTTTGTGCTGGGAAAAACAGCTCGGGGTGGAAATCTGGAGGGGAAGGGGAGGAGCAGGATTTTATTTGCCAAAAGGAAAGAGGAAGGAAAGCGTTGGGAGCTGGGAATGCCGGCTGCCTCTCCAAGGGATGCTCCCACGGGATGCGTGTAACTCATGGAATGAAGTTTTGGGGGACTGGGGACCAGCCAGGGAAACTGGGTGCCCCTCTCTCGGGGGGCACAGGGACCATGACCCGTCCTTGGGTGGGATGGGTTGGAGCAGGACACGGGGGGGAGAGGGGAGCACAAAGCAGGGAGGTTTGGGGAAGGGCTGAAGGAGATGCTCAGGGCTGAGCCCACTGGAAATGCTTTCCCAAAATCCCTGGAGAGATGCTGCCATCCTGCTGCACCAGAAAGGGCCGTGGGATGATCTTTCTCCATCCCCACTGGATGCCCCAGGGAATTCCTGGGTACCGGGGAGGGGCCGCTGGGGTCTCTTTGAGTGTCTCAAAGCATCTCTTTGAACACCTTTGTGTGCCAGCAAGGGCTCAGCACCCAAAACATCCCGGGACGTGCAGGGCTGGCACGGGGGATGGTCTCTGGTGAAACCATTGCTCTTTAAACGCTGAGGATGTGCTGAAAAACAGATCAAGGCCAGATTTCTGTTATTCTCTTTGAAAGGTTGTTTTCTGCTCCCCAGACACACCCCAGAGCACAGCACGGGTTGGGAGTGGCTGCTGGGAGAGAGACCTGCCCACGGGACCGGGGATGTGCAAATCTCACCCACCCCGGCTGGGAGAGCAGAAAACACAGGAAAAAAAATCCCTTTTTCTGTTCAAGTGAGGAAGTGATTGCTGAGGAGTGAGCAGCAGGGATGTGCCAGCGGTGCCTCACTCCCTGCCACCTCCCACTCCTTCGGGATGCTAAAAATACCCCGAGCCGGGACGGACGTTGTGGCTGTGCCCGTGGATATTTGCTGCTTTTTTCCCTGTTTGTGCTAATTCTGTGTCACTTCCAATCCTGTCTAAACGAGAGTGAAGGTGATTCCCAGAGCAGGAGGAGGAGCTGCTCAGCCCTTGCTCCCAGGTGGGCAGTGCTGCTTAGAGATGTTCTAATCTGTTCATTTCCATAACTTACTTTAAAAATTAAAATAAATGGGGTTTGTTTAATTTAATTTTTTAAAATTTGTTTTTAAACCACCTTAAATCAAGTGCTGGGACATCTTTCATGCTCAAAGCAGATTTAATGCAGTTCATTTGGGGAAGCCCTGGCACAGTTTTCCCACAGGGGTGTGGCTGACCCGTCCCTGGCAGTGCCGAAGGCCAGGCTGGACAGGGCTTGGAGCAGCCTGGGACAGTGAAAGGTGTCCCTGCCCACGGCAGGGTTGGATGGATGAGCTCTAAGGTCCCTTCCAGCCCAAACCATTCCATGATTCTGTGATTTGCACTTTTTGCAAGGCTTTGGATGGGATGTGTTTGTGGAGGAGCCGCTCCCGTGCCGCGCTCGCTGTCTGAACCTCGCTCTGTGTTTGCTCCTTTTCTCCACTGTTCCAACCCTTCCCTCCCTCTCTCCAAGCTGAGAACCCAGCTTGGATGGCAGGAAGGGACCAGGCTCAGGAAATAAAGGTGTTTTCCAGGATGACAGCACCAATCTCTCGCTGTCCCATCCCCCTTTAGGGACCGATGGGCTGAATCACAGCTCTGCCCCCGCTCACATTGATGGGGCTTGTTTTTCCAAGCGAAAGGATGCACTGAAGTTGTTAAAAACCCTGGGAAAAGGAACAAACGATCCGGATATGATGATTTAAATGAGCCTGAGCAGCTGTGGTGCGGGGCCCTGGATGCTGCGGGTCCACGGGCCGAGGACGACGGGTTTGTGTCTCCTCCTGCATCCCGGCGCTCCTCCCTCGGGAAGGCAGCGGCTGCCACGGGCTCTGGAGCGGCAAATCCGTCTCCAGCGAGCAGCAGGAAGGGCCCTGGCGGGGCCCCGGGCAGCAGCCTCCGTGTGAGGAGGCTCAGCCGTGCGGACACGCTGTCCTTGGGATCCGGAGGTAGCCCGGGGAGCCGCGTTCCTGAGCAGACACGGCGCCTCTCTCCGCAGCACTGCCCACTTCCTTTGGGAATTCGCGTCCCTCTTTTCCCGGGGATGATGGAAAAATAAGGGGGAGATCAGAGGCAGGCACTGGATTGGTGGGGAACCTGGCAGCGAGCCATGGAGGTGCTCCATCATTTCCTTCGTTAGGAGATGAGGCGGGGGCTGGTGGGAGCAGAGATCCTTGAATCCCCCCTGCATCCCGACGGAAAAGCACATCCCGGGGTCCCGGTGTGCACAGGGCGCTGCCGCACGTCCCAGACCCTGCCCCGATGGGTTCTCTCCTCTCCTGTCTTGCAGAGCCGAGAAGACCGAGGTGCTGAGCGAAGATCTGCTGCAGGTGAGGCTCCCTCGGAGCCCTCCCGGGGTGTCCGTGGGTGCCGGGGCACCTCCCGTGGGGGCTGCAGCCATCGGCAGCTCCCTGGTGGTGCTGCAGCGTCCCTGGGCAGTGCAGGGGCTGGAGGAAGGAGGGACTGGGAGCATGGGAAGCGACGCTGCCTCCCTCCCGGGAGCCTCCCAGCCCCTTCCCAGCCCGGGTTCGGGTCAGCAGGGATGGGATCCAGGGATGGCAGCCGGATCCAGCTGGCCGGGCTGCAGCTCCGCGTCCTGCCCCGGGGAAGGGACGTGGGACAGCAGGGGACAGTGCCCAGAGCTGCTGCACTGGGGGACTCCAGCAGAACAGCCCGAGCCAAAAGCCACACGTGGGGCTCGGAGCAGTGGCTGCAAGGTGGCTCATCTCGGTGCTCTTTGCCCCCGGAGCAGGGAATCCTGGCGGTGGCATCCCCGGGTGGTGGGTGATGGGATCCCGGGGTGATGGGGTCCTGGTGTGGTGGGACTCCCAGGCGATGGGATACTCCGGTGACGGGCTCCGTGGCTCCCGCAGGTGGAGAAGCGGCTGGAGCTGGTGAAGCAGGTGTCCCACAGCACCCACAAGAAGCTGACAGCCTGTCTGCAGGGCCAGCAGGGCCTGGACGCCGACAAGCGCTCGGTGAGGGCAGAGGGGCCAGGGGCTCTGAGATCCGGGGGATCCGGGGATCCAGGGGGATCCGGGGGGATCCAGGGGGATCCGGGGGTCCGGCTGGGAAGGCAGCCCCTCTCCTTGCAGAAGAAGCTGCCGCTGACGACGCTGGCGCAGTGTTTGATGGAGGGATCGGCCGTGCTGGGGGACGACTCCCTGCTGGGGTAAGGGGGGCTGGGGCTGCCTCCACCCTGTGCCACTCCCGGAGCCCCGGGGGTGCTGGGTGTCCCCTGTCCCCACGGTGGGGGCAGGACGATGTCCCAGCCCCAGCCGTGCGTGTCCCTGCAGGAAGATGCTGCGGCTGTGTGGGGAGGCCGAGGACAAACTGGCGCAGGAGCTCATCCACTTCGAGCTGCAGGTGGAGAGGGACGTCATCGAGCCGCTCTTTGTGCTGGCTGAGGTGAGCGGGGGGTCCCTGGGAAGGGAAGGGTCTCCCTGCTTTGGCTGCTTGTTTGGTTCCTGGCCCCTGGAGCCGTGTCGTGCCGCCTCCTCCCCCTGCTCCCGCTGCTCTTCCCCCTTTCCCAAGAGCAGGGCGTTCACACTCCTATTTCCAAGCCATTTTTCCAAGCCTCAAACGTTTCCCGTTGTTGTTGGGGTTTTTCCCCCTCCTTTTCCCCTCTGCTGCCCAATTTGTTTTTTGATTTTTCCCGATGCTTTTCCCCTCCTTTTACACCCAGGAAAACCTCCTGGGCTGGGCTCGCACTTTGTCTCCCCAGCACAGCCGGGAGCTTTGAGGTGCTGCTCTCCAGGGCTCCCGGCTGCTCCCGAACTCCTCGGGTGCCTGTGTGTGGGGGCTTTGCACTGCCATCCCCAGGAGCCCTTTCCCTGCCCTCATCCACTCCCCAGGAAGGTTTGATCCCCCAAGGCTGCTCCTCTGGGGCGCTGGGGCTGGGGCCATCGAGGTGTGGCACATTCCGGATGGGACACGCGGGAGGGATTGCCTGGGCCAGCTCCCCGAGGATGTCAAATTGAGGAGCTGCCTCCTGACCCCCCCAGCTCGCCCCAGCCCAAACCCCCAGGGCGTGACCCATCCCCTCTCTCCGGGGGCGTTCATCTCCTCCCCTCCGTCTGCTGCTGCAGGTGGAAATCCCAAACATCCAAAAGCAGAGGAAGCACTTGGCAAAGCTCGTGCTGGACATGGACTCCTCCAGGACGAGGTAGGAAGTGCCTCCAAGTGCTTTATAAGGAATAAAAGTCCCCAAGCCGTGGGTAGCTCCCAGGAGAGCAGCTCCTGCTCCCCTGGCGCTGCAGCTCCCTCAGGACGGGAAGTCCTGGCCGTGTCTGTGGGCCTTGAGTTTGCAGTGAGCCACGATTCCTGCTCCTGTCCGCAGAATCCACGGACTCCTTTTCCTTGGCTGCCCTCTGCAGCAAAGGTGTATTTTTTTTCTGGCAGAAAGGGTCATTTGGTACTTTTTTCCCTGTCTTGGAGAGTTCTGATGCAGAGAGCCGGGTGCTCCTGCCCCTGCGAGGGGTGCTGAGGGGAGCTGGGATGACTCGGGATTGTCCCATGGCACTGCTGAGTTGTCCAAGCCCTCATTCCAGCACGTCCTGGGAGAAGTTTGAGAGGTGTCCACAGTCCCCAGCATCATGTCCAGGCTCTCCCACCCCCTTCCTCTCTCCTCCCACCCGGACAAGGCTCCTTATCCTGCTGGAAAGAATTCCCTCCTTGGAGCCCAGCGCGTGCAGCGCTGCGGGGATGGGGCCGGCTGGGGTTGGGAGTGGGTGCTGAATCCCAGCCGGACCGGGATCATCTCCTGCTGCTCAGCCCTGGCGACCACGGTGGCCACCCAGGGCCGCTGGGACGTGGTCACTGCTCCGCCCTGGTCCCTGTGCCCCGCAGGTGGCAGCAGTCGGTGAAGTCCTCGGGCCTGGCCAGCAACCTGCAGCCGTCGGGCGCCAAGGCCGACGCTCTCAGGGAGGAGATGGAGGAGGCAGCCAACAGAGTGGAGATCTGCAGGGTACGGGGGCCACTCCTGCCTGAGGGGGGACTGGGGGCTCCCAGGCTCTGGGGAGAGCTGCAGCCTCTCCTCTCACCCTGCTCTGTGCCTTCCCTCCCCCCTGCCTGTGCTGAGCCCTCCTCTGCTCCCCAAACGCAGTGCGGTGGCTGTGGGTGGTGCTCCCCAGCCGAGCGGGACATCCCTAGCTCCTCTGTCCCCATCCTCACATCCCACTGGAGCTGGAGAGCCTCCCATTCCCTGGGAACCCGTCCTGGCAGAGCTCAGCACGGGGTGCACCCAGCCCTGGCACTGTTAAAGACAATTCTCCACCTTCTCTGAGCTGGGTTTATTTCCCATCATTTTCAAGCACTGAGAGGGAGTCTGACCCCCTTTCTGTGGGATAAGGGGGACTCCAACCTCGCTTCTTTAAGCACTTTGGGGGCACCTGGACACTGCTCAGGCTGCAGTGGAGAGGCTCCTGAACCTCCCCTGACACCCTAACCCTGACCCTGTGCCACCCTGGCTCCTGCTGGGACCAGGCTGGTCCCTCCTGGTGGCTCCAGAAGGGCCATGGTGGTGGCACCGGGGCAGCAGGGGAGGGATGGTGACGTGGTGGTGGCACCAGGGCAGCAGGGGAGGGATGGTGACGGATGCTCTGCCCCCGCAGGACCAGCTCTCGGCTGACATGTACAATTTTGTGGCCAAAGAAGTCGACTATGCAAACTATTTCCAAACTGTAAGTGCCACCCACCCCCGGCCGTCCCCGTCCCCGCGGCGCGGTGACGCCGGTGCCGTGTCCCCGCAGCTGATCGAGGTGCAGGCCGAGTACCACCGCAAATCCCTGGCGCTCCTGCAGAACTTCCTCCCCCAGATCAAAGCCCAGCAGGGTGAGTGCCCACAGCTCTGTCCCGCTCCTGCCCGTGACACCGAGGGCCTGTGGCAGGCTCTGTGTGACCCCGCAGGGACAGCTGAGCGCCCTCCCTTCGCTGGTCCTGCCTGCGTCCCGCCGGTCCCGGTGCTGGGAGGGGATCCCATCCCCGTCCCACTTGGCTGGGGGGGCAGGATCCATCTGCATGGAGAGGGAGAAACCTGACCCAGCGTGGTGAGGGGGGCAGGCCCTGGCACAGGGTGCCCAGAGCAGCTGGGGCTGCCCCTGGATCCCTGGCAGTGCCCAAGGCCAGGCTGGATGTTGGGGCTTGGAGCAGCCTGGGACAGGCAGGGGTGGCAGGGGGGGCCCTGGGTGGACTTTGGGGTCTCTTCCAACCTAAACCAGTCTGGGATTCTGTGGAAATCCCCATCGAGTGCAGCTGGAATCCCAGCACTGAGGGGGGGCTTGGGGGTCTCTGGGGCTGCAGCATCCAGAGGCTCCAGGCTGGGAGCCCGAGGTCGGGGTGAGCCCCAGGCAATGGCCCCAAAAGTGGCTCCTTCCTGGGTCAGGGCTCCTGGTGCTGCTGTCGCTGCAGCGGGGCAGGGAGGGATTAGTGTTTCATTTTGCTCTCTATCCCACAAAATATTCCTGCCTTAAACTGAATATTGCAAAGGTTTGCCTGTTCTTACCCCTGTGGAAAATGCTATCCAGCTCCTTTGAAATCCTGTGATAAGTGGAAAACATTTTGTTTGGATTTCACCTTTCAAAAGCACTTCCCGAGCTGCCCAGGTGCAGGGCCCTGTTCTTCTAACAACACCCAAACAGAGTATTTTGCAGCCAAAACTGTGATCCAAGGGCCTTTTGCGGAGGGGATGCTGGATGTGGCACCACCCCCCTCTCCTCTGCCGCTCACAGAGGCGTGGATGGAGAAGCCCTCCTTTGGGAAGCCCCTGGAGGAGCACCTGGCGGTCAGCGGGCGGGAGATCGCCTTCCCTGTGGAGGCCTGCGTGACCATGCTGCTGGAATGTGGGATGCAGGAGGAGGTGGGTCCCAGCTGGGATGGGGGATGCAGGAGGAAGTGGATGGGTCCCAGCTGGGATGGGGGATGCAGGAGGAGGTGGGTCCCGTGTCCCACCCTCGCTGGGCATGAGGGAAGGGGCCGTGGGTGTCCCCAGGGCCAGGACGAGGAACGGGGGGGGTCCAGGGACATCCCCAGCCCCAGGTCTTGTCCGACACTCCCTGTGTCCTCTGCCCAGGGTCTCTTCCGAGTGGCTCCCTCGGCCTCCAAGCTGAAGAAGCTCAAGGCTGCCCTGGACTGCTGCGTGGTGGACGTGCAGGAGTACTCAGCTGACCCCCACGCCATCGCAGGTGGGGCTCCTCGGGGCAGGGTGGCCCCTCCTGGCACCCCCACGGGCACCCTGAGCGGGGTCAGTGGCACCAAGCGCAGCTGGAGGCCAGGAGCCGGTGCTGCAGTGCAGGGGCTGATGCTGGGTCTGGGTTTGTTCGATGCTGTCATTAATTAATGGCCTGGCTGCCCCCTCAGTGGGCAGGCAGGTGACCCAGCCTGGGGACAGTGGCTGCCCCACAGAGGTGCTGCCATCCAGAGGGACCTGGCCAGGCTGGAGATGGAGAAAACAGGGGTACAACCACCATCCAGTCACACTAACGAGGGTGTCACTGATTAGGAGACGTCTGCAGGAGCACGGAGTGGTTGGGAAGGTTCACATTAATATCAGACTGCCCGTCTTCTCTCACCTCCTCTGGGGAATTCCCTCCCCAAGCACGGATCCGAGCCCGTGGGGCTGCTCTGGAGCGTTGGCTGGGTCTGCATGGTGTCCCTGCTCCCCTCTGGGAATGGGGGCTCCGGCAGGCACAGGGTTGAACCCTGGCTCCCAGTGGGAACCTGTTCCCAGCACAGGGAGCTGGGAATGCCCCAGGCAACAACGAGAGATGGATTCCTGGGAAAACACCTGGGGGAGGGAACTGGGGAGGTGCCAAGAGGGACTGGGGGTGGCAAGGTGGGTGCTGGGTGGGGTCAGGGGTGCCACAGGCTGCTCAGAGTCAGGGAGACCAGCAGGTGCTCCGGGGTGTGGTGGGTGGGAGGGTCGGGGGGATGTGAGTCCAGGGCCCCACTGCCACCCGCAGTGCCAGCCCCTGTGTCCCCTGTGTGCCACAGGAGCCCTCAAGTCCTACCTGCGAGAGCTGCCCGAGCCCCTCATGACGTTCGAGCTGTACGAGGAGTGGATCCAGGCCTCCAAGTGAGTCCGGGACCGCCCCTGTTCCCCCGTGGCACGGGGACAGCCTGGGTCCCCGCGGATGGTTGGGGCTGTTTCTGGCACAGCTCGCAGTGTTCGGGGTGTTTCCTCCGGGCTCTGAGAGCCAGGCCCCGGCGAGAGGACCAACGTCCAGCATCCACCAAAGGGGTTCCTTCTCCTTTTGGCTGGGTTTTGGGGGTTAATTTGCTTCCATAATGTTGGTGGCAGCCTGAGGGTCCCCAAGGGCAGGGCTGGTGGGGTCCACAGCGCCAGGGCAGGGTGGGAGTGGGGGATAACGCCCTGCGCCCCCTCCCCGCAGCATCCCGGAGCAGGAGAAACGGCTGCAGGCTCTCTGGAACGCCTGCGAGAAGCTGCCCAAAGCCAACTACAACAACATCAGGTGAGCCTGGGGCCGGCGAGGGGGCACAGAGGGCGCAACCCCTGCCCTGACCCGTCTGGGATCTGCTGCCCAGGTACGTGATCAAATTCCTGGCCAAGCTGACCGAGTACCAGGACATGAACAAAATGACCCCGAGCAACGTGGCCATCGTGCTGGGGCCCAACCTGCTGTGGCCGCAGGCCGAGGGGTGAGCGCTGCGAGAGGGCTGAGTGGGGATCCTGCCAGGAATCCTGCCGGGGATCCTGCAGGGGATCCTGCTGGGAACACCCTGCTGGGAACACCCTGCTGGGAACACCCTGTCAGGAATCCTGCCGAGGATCCTGCCGGGAATCCTGCCGGCCTGCAGGGGTTGCTGAGCTGCCGCCCCCCGCAGGAACATGACGGAGATGATGACGACGCTGTCGCTGCAGATCGTGGGCATCATCGAGCCGCTCATCCAGCACGCGGACTGGTTCTTCCCAGGAGGTAGGGTAGGGTGTGTCCGTGCTCGTGGGGACAGCTGGGCTTCCTGGCACCTCCTGCGAGGGGGCTCAGAGCTCCCAGATGTGTTTTTGCCAGCCCCCTCTGCTCTCTGGAGCCCAGGCAGGGCTCTGGCCAGGCTCAGCACAGCTCTGAGCCCAAGCCCGCTGCTCCAGCACCCCCTGAGCGTCCCTGCAGTGCCAGCACCCCCAATCCCTCCCTGAGGACACCCCTCCCACCATCATCCTTCGTCCCTCCTCCCAGACATCGAGTTCAACGTGACGGGGAACTACGGCAGCCCCCTGCACGTGAACCACAACGCCAACTACAGCTCCATGCCCTCGCCGGACATGGACCACGGCGAGCGCCGGCAGCACGACCAGGCCCGGCGGCCCCTCAGCGTGGCCACCGACAACATGATGCTGGAGTTCTACAAGAAGGATGGGTAGGGTCACTGCCAGGGTTTGGGGACAGGGGCGGGGTGGCTTCGTCACCACCTCGGGGTGGGTGGCACTGAGCTGGTGGAGGTTGGGTGGTCCCGGGGTGCAGGGACCCCCTGCTTTCCATGCCAGGATCCTGAGGATGCTCCGGTGAACCCAGGGCTCCACGCCTGCCCCCAGCCCACTGCAGATGGGAGCGGGGTGGCCCATGGGGTGACACTGGGGCTGTGCCACACCAGAGACAGGTGTCCTGGCGTCCTCAAGGTCTGCAGGATTTGCTCCAGGGGAAAGCTCCCCATTCCCAGCCCGTGCATGTCCCCACTCTGTGACACCTCACAGGGACCTCAGACAATCGAGCTGGCTCCAGGAAACACCCCAGGACTCTCCCCATCCCAAAAATGTCCCCGTTTCCAGAAGATATCCCAAGCTGTCCCACCACCGGCATAGCCTGGTCCCTGCTGAGCCCCCCCTGCCCCCACTCTCAAAGCCCCTCGGCCTCGCAGCTCCTTTGCCCAGCAGTGACCTCTCCCCATGTGCGCTGACCAGTTTTAGGGGGGTTTCACACTAATAACCTTTTGTTTCTGCCCATGCAGCCTTAGGAAAATCCAAAGGTACCATACCCTCTGCAGGGTGCTGGGAGGGTGCTGGGAGGGTGCTGGTTCTTGGGGAAGGGAGAAGTGGCCGGTGGGTGACACAAACCCATCCCACGCTGCCACCCCCGCCCTATTGCCCGGTAGTTTCATTCCCAGCAGTTTCCCGGTGGAAGAGGTGTTTTTAGGGACCCCAAAGGAATGGCGAGGGGGTGCTGGCAGTGCCCTCCCGCCGGGCACTGACCCCTGTCTCTGTGTCCCCAGCATGGGCGTCAGGGTGATGGACACCTCGTGGGTGGCTCGCCGAGGCACCTCAGCGGGGCGCAAGGCGACCTCGGC
>VXBT01007667.1:30750-43251 GCA_013400235.1 Oriolus oriolus
CCCGGCCGGGCTGGCTCGGGAGAGGGAGAGGGAGACGGGAGGAGGAGGAAGAGGGAGCGGAGAGGAGGAGGAGGGGGGGAGCGGGGAGGTGCCGCCGGCAGCACGGGCGGCCGTGCCCCGCCTGCCCCGGTGTCCCCAGCGTCACCCCGGGTACCGCAGCCCTCCGTCCCCAGCATCACCCGGCTGACCCAGCCCCCCACGCCCCGTATCACCCGGGGTGAGCCATCCCTCTATCCCAGCACCAGCCCGGGGTGCCCCAGCCCACCCTCATCATCACTCGGGGTGAGCTCTCACCCGGGAATGCTCTGACGGCTCCCACCAAGCCGCTGGAACCCCAGCCCGGAGCGGAACTGGGAGGCGGCAGGGCCGCCCTGTGCCCGGGGACTGGCACATCCCGGCAGCCGCTGTCCCCGTGCAGGGAGGGACAGCCTGGCAAAGAGGTTCCTGTGCCAGGCGAGAGTGCCACCGTGTCACCTTGCTGCAGGGCAGGGGTAGCACTGCCTGGGCCGGGGTGTGAGCTCAGGGGGAGGTGACAGGATGGTGGCTTCCCTGGGGGATGCCAGGCTGGCAGCCAGCGGTGTGGCGGGCGCCGACAGGGCACAGGGCCGTGTGCTGCCCCTGGAGCGATGTCAGGCTAACTCCACCCCGCGCTGCCGCTGCTGAGCAGATGGAGTGGGATCAGCCGCCCGGGCATCCCTAGGGACGCCTCCACCGTGAGTGGCCCCGGGCTCAGGAGCTGCTTATCCAGAGAGGAGAGAGGATTGAGCCCAGCCCAAGTTTCCTCCCGCCCGCAGCCAGCCCTGAGAGCCCGGCTGCGGTCACCCCCTGCCCCCTGCCAGCCCCCCGAGGGAGCAGCCGCCTTGTAGGGACGGTGCAGATCACACCCGGGGCCCCTCTGGGCTGGGGGATGCAGTGCAGGGGCTCAGTGCAGCCCCTGGCCCTGCAGAGCCCCCCCAGCACAGCGCTGGCTCCCAGCTCCCAGCCTGCCCAAGGAAAGCTGCTGGCACCACGAGGGTCTCGCTGGCCCAGGCACTCGGGGCAGTCAGGGCTGAGCTGAAATTCCAGCTACAAACCCCCCCGGGCTCAGAGCTTTGGCTCCTGAGCTGGCTCTGCACCCACGGCTGAAGTTCATTTCTCAGCTTCCCCCTGGCCAGAGCTGTGCAATCCATCATTACAAAGCCAATGGATAAAACACTCCTTTGGGAAAGGCATCCCTAACAGCAGGCTCCCTTCTCCTACCCAAAGGTCACAACCCACAGAGTCCTGAGTGTTCCCCGGGACCCCCGGCACCGCAAACCCCGCCACAGACCCCGAGGAGATGGAAACCGGGATGCAGCGGGGCGGCTGTGTGAGCACATGGGGCTTTCCTCTCCAAACTCTCTAACAAGGGCAGGTTGTGCTTCACGCAGTGTGGGAAGAATGGGTTTATCTAGAGCAGCTCCCGGCTCACTGGAGAGAAGAGTCCTTGTTGTTTCTCTCTGGCTGCTTTTGGCTGGGCACCCGAGCCCCGAGCATCCCACGCGAGCCAGAGCTGCAGCGGAGGGAGGGAGGGAGAGAGGGAACCCGGGCAGGGCCTGTGCTGAGCTGAGGGAAACCAAAAATCCAAAGCAGCCCGTTAAGGAAAGTGAGGAAAAGCCTAAAGAAGAGCGAGGGGAGTGGAGAGCCCAGAGCTGGAGCTGAACTGAGAGCTGGATCAGAACCGGTTGTTAGAGCAGGGTGGATGGCAAGGGAGAGCTGATAAACACAGCCAAGGAAAATGGTCCAAAATGAGAGAGCGAAACTCAAGTCTTGTCAAAAATCCCAAACCTGCTAGAATTCGGAAGTACTGGGTAGTGAAAGTGTTTTTCCTGGGATCCTGTCAGCCCCCCCAGCTGCCCCCTGTGATGCCAGCACAGGAATTCTGACAGCACACGTCAACCAACGACTGAAAACTGTGTGTCAGTGCCTTTCCAGGCACGGGCAGAGGCATCTTGTGGCTGTCAGTGCATCCCACCCGGCCTGGAGCTGGCAGAGGAGCCTTTCCAACAGGTAACTCCAGTTTATCCTGGCTTAAGGCAGTCTGCACAGCGGAGTGAGCTCCAGGAACGCTCACCGTGCGGGTCTGCCTTTCAGTGACACTGTACTTGTCATCTTCCCCCTTTTCAGATCATTCTGAACGTGATGCTTTCCTATTCAGGCTAAATCAAATATTTATCAACGCTGCAGCATCCGGCACCGCTGGGTTGCGTCAGCACTTTCTCCCTAAAATGCCTTTTTTGGGAACTCCTGGCTCTCTCCAGCTCCTGCCTCTCCAGCTGCCGTTTCCTGCGTACCAGGCTTCGGCTGCGGAGCAAACGTGGGGTGGGCAAAGTCTGAGTGTCAAACACAGCGAAAGGAGGGAAACGCTTGGGCACTGCGATGGAAAATTCCTTGTTTTCATGGCATGAACTGCCTGGGACACCAGACAGCCGGGATGGATATGAAAACACGGACGTTTTGGGTTGGATTAGGGAGCCACGGGGACAGGACAGCACCAGAAATGTTCCCTCTGGCTGGGCATGAGTCTCTGTGCCAGGGAGGCTCTTGGATTTTGGGATAAAATCCTCACTAGATCTGAGCTGAACTGACTCAGGCCCGAGAGAAATCCATTTCCACGCTGCCAAATCGTCGTGATAATAATAACAACAAAGCCAGAGGAACCTTCCTCCCCGCTCGCTGCGCTCTGCCCTGGGACAATGTTTGCTTTCTTTGAGCCTCTCCCGCTCCCTTGGCACGGGCTGGGAACATCTGTGCTGTGGAGTGGAAATGTGCTTTCAACAGCCCCATCCCATCCTGCTGCCGGCCTGGGGGCAGCTGGGGGAGCCCAGGTGGGGCGGGGAGAGCCGGCCTGGGCTGGCACTGCGCCCTCCCTGCCCTCTGCCTGCCCTCTCCCTGCCTGCTGCAATTTTAGGGCTCAAGGCAGGCAGAGAAATCTCCCCCCTGGAAACCCCTCCCTACCCAGCCCCTGCAGCTCGGATTAAATTATAGATAGCAGAGCGAGGTACTCAGTGCCCCATGAAAGATGCATGGGGCCTGCCTTTTTTGGGAGTCTGTTTGAGGAGAGGCAGCATCAAGGCAGGGAAATTCTGCTTTTCCAGGGCTCCGGGCTCGCGTTGATGAATGGAGCTGGCCATGCTCCATCGGTCCGGAATGGGAGGGCAGCGGATAACCCCGAGCTGCAGGAACTCCTGCACTTTGTTTGCAGCAATTTCACTCGGGTTTTAATGCATCTGTTCCATCTCTGGCTGCTTCACTGAGCAGGTGTCTCCAGGCTCTTTCCACCCATTATCCCTGTGAGCCGAGACGATGTGATCCCTGCAGCGGGAGCCGACCCCGGCCCTGGGGAGGGGGAGCTGCTCCAGGAGCAGCCACTCCAGCACAGACTCTGGCTCTCCAGCGGGTCCGGGGATCCTCCCCTCCTGTGGTGACAGGTTTGGGGTGACCCACGGGGACAGAACGGCTCTGCCGAGCTGGGGCTGTGCCGGGCAGAGTCCCGAGCTCCAAACCCTGCCCCCTGTGCACCTCCCAACCCTGCCCCACGGGCAGCTGGTGGTGGCACGGCTCCCTGAGAGCCCTGGGTGGCTCTCACAGGCCCCGCTGCCCTCCTGACCCCCCTGTGCAGAGGTTTTGCCAGCCTGTCCCACATTCCAGCAGTTGGATCCTGCATCCCAAGCCCAGCGAGCGTTGCTGCAGAGCCTGTGGAACCTGCTGGAGTGTTTAGGGCTCAGAGCTGCGGGGACTCCAAAGGAAGAGAGGATGGAATGACTGAATTCCTGTGCTAAAGGCTCCAGTAACGAGAGCAGGGGATTTCCAGGCAGAAGGAAGATGATTTGTTCAGTGTTTGACGGACAGCAGAGGGGCACAGTCCGAAAGGATCCACCTTTGCTGTGCTGGGAGCAGGAAACGTTCAGTGGCACACGAGGAAAAACAAGCAATGATACCTTTAAATGCCTGTCCCCCAGTGCCCAGCAGAGCTGTCAGTGCAGGTGGGAGAGATAAATCATCTGCACCAGCTGAAACATCTGAGGGCCTCAGCACCAAGGGCTGCAGCGTTCTGCTGCATTTAATTGATGGCAGAATTCTCCCAGGTCTCCGATGCCTGCAAGAGAAATTCTCCCTTCGCTTGCATCACTCCCAGGCTGCTGCCTGCTCTGATCTTTACACAAACAGCACTTGAGAGCTGTTGCTTTAATCCTAGATGTGATACTGAGTTAGGAATAAGCACTTCTTCCCTGGAAATTTGGAGCCTGTTTGAAGAATTAGGCCAGTGCCCGGGACTCTGAGTGTGTCTGGCTGGAAACACCCAGGCATTTTCAGCAGTGACTGCGCTCTCACTCCCCAGAACCAGGCCCCTGGAGAGAGCTTTCAATTGGACACTGCAAAAGAAGCAGCCCCGACATCCCCGAGCTCCTTTGAGAACGTGGGGTTCAGAGCTTGGCCCAAAAGAGCTTCCCAGTAAATGCCAGGAGCTGGAGCTGAGGGCTTGTTCCTGCATCAGGACCAGACAAATTAAAATAAACACAGAAGACTGAATTTACACAACAAGTCATTCATTAAAGGCAGGGCAGAAGGGGGGAGGGAGGAGAGGAGTGAAAGCCTCCAAAGCAGAGCAGACCCGAGCCAGGCTGCGCCAGGAGCCTCTCGGGAAAGGCGGCAGCGACAACACGGAAGTGTTACAACAACAGCCAAGAGGATTCTCAGAAGTGAGGAATCCTTCACTCCAGTCTGGAAGGAACAGCAAACTCCTGGTTCCCCTGAAAGAGTCAGACCCACTTTTTCAGTGCTGTGGAGGCTGTCGGGGGGATCTGGTAAAGGCATGACAGGAAATACGAAAATAGAGTCTCCTCTGATTGTAAAAATGCTTCAAAGTCACCTCAGCTGGAAGGAAAAGGATCACCTGGCCTGGCTGAGGAAGCAGCAGCTCCACAGCTCCTGCTGCAGCTGCTTGTGCAAGTCTGGGGAATTCCAGGCCAGGCTGGCAACACCTGGAATCCCCGAATCCCACAACGGGCTGGGTTGGAAGGGACCTCAAAGCCCATCCAGTGCCACCCCTGCCATGGCAGGGACACCTCCCACTGTCCCAGACTGCTCCCAGCCCCGTCCAGCCTGGCCTTGGGCACTGCCAGGGATGGAGAGTCCACACCTCTCTGCGCCAGGGCCTCATCAGCCCTGTAGTAAAGAATTTCTTTCCTAATTTCTAATCTAAACCCTCCGTCTTCTGCCTAAGCCTGTTCCTGTTTTCCCCACAGGCAGCGGAATGCTCAGATATCCCTTGATTTCGGCGGGCTGGGATAATCTCCGGGGCAGTTGTGACAATCATTCCTTTTCAGCTGAAGCAGAGTCAGTGCCCAGCAGAGCTCAGGGCCTGCACCAGCAGATCCCAGGGAGCTGTGGCCACAAACTGGGCCAGTGACACAAAGGGCCTGCAAAAGGCTCTCACCCAGCATCCACTCCCCAGGTTAAGCTGCAAGAACCGACAGCAAATCCATGGATTTAGCCACAGGCAATGCACACGGTGCCTGGGGAGCTCCCAGAGGAGATGTCACAGAAGTGGGAACATGAGAGCCCGGGGCTGCCTGGAGCCTGCAGCCATCCCTGGAGCCTGCCAGGATCCCGGAGGAGGGCACTGATCACAGCCCTCGAGTGCAGGAGGGCACGGCGGGGCTGAACCAGGAGCAGGGCAGGGAGGCAGCCCAAGGTGAGGCAAGCATTTGAACAGGAGCCTTCCGAGCCCAGTTGTTTATTTTGAATAGAAATAACCCCCTGTGCTGGGATTATTTAAACATTAGGAGAGGAGGGTCACTTCACTGACTGAGAAGAGCCACTGCTCTGCGAGGCAGCCAAAGTACACAGAGTTTGTTTTGTGTGGCTGGAGAAAAGTGGTTGGATGATGATGCCTACGAGATGGTTTTTATTTTTATTGTTGTTTGGATTGGAATGTTTCCATTCTGTATTGGAAATGGAGTTGTTGTTGTTAGAGTCTCATTAACGCTGCCACCTCAACCAGGGAGTGCCAACCCAGGGAACTGGGAACTCACCCCACAGACAGTGCCGAGATGTAAAACGAACTCTGTGCCGTGAAATGAATCCAAACAGGTCGCCGTGGATGGGACCAGGAGCTCTGGAGCTCTGACAGAGAGGGAGTCTCATCTGGAGCACAGATGGAGCCTTGGCCGAGGTGACTGAAGCAGGTGAGGGAAATCCAGGGGAGACACAAAGGGACGGTGACAACGAGGAGCAGATGCTGCACCTCAGGGATTTCCTGAGGCTGAAGAAATCAGGGCATTGTTTCACATCCTGCCCTGAGGTTTGCACCTGCCAGAGCCAGGGGTTTGAGCACAGAGCTGCCCCAGGGTTTAAGCAGAACTTTCCTGCCCTTCACCTGCTCCATTAATGATCCATTTCCAGGCACTGGGAGCAGCAATTCCTGCCACCCCTGGGGCCATGGGCTGTCCTTCAAGGCAGGGAATTCCCTGCCATTCCAAGCTGACGGACATAAAGACACAGATTACCCAGGCCCAAAGACTTTCCTCATGTTATTGCCTCTTCTTCCTTTCCTGATGAACCCTTTTCTAATTAAGTTTTTTTAATTACACTTTTATAAGCCCCTCCTGGTAGGTCACCAGTGTACACATGGAAACCTCTGTTCTGCAGAGCAGCCCACAGAGAGAGTCCCAAATAAACCATTCGGTTTAATTCCCTTTTTATTCTGGCCAGGGACAAGCAAATCCAACGGGTTCCACTTTCTGGAAGCTGTGAATGTATTTCCCATACTGAATTTATGTCCTATATTGAATACATTTCCCACACTGGGTACATTTCCCACACTGGGTGCATTTCCCACACCGGGTACATTTCCCATACTGGGTACATTTCCCATACTGGGTACATTTCCCATACTGGGTACATTTCCCATACTGGGTACATTTCCCATACTGGGTACATTTCCCACACCGGGTACATTTCCCACACCGGGTACATTTCCCATACTGGGTACATTTCCCACACTGGGTACATTTCCCACACTGGGTGCATTTCCCACACCGGGTACATTTCCCATACTGGGTACATTTCCCATACTGGGTACATTTCCCATACTGGGTACATTTCCCATACTGGGTACATTTCCCATACTGGGTACATTTCCCACACCGGGTACATTTCCCATACTGGGTACATTTCCCACACCGGGTACATTTCCCACACCGGGTACATATCCCACACTGGGTACATTTCCCATACTGGGTGCATTTCCCATACTGGGTACATTTCCCACACTGGGTACATTTCCCACACCGGGTGCATTTCCCACACTGGACACATTTCCCATACCCAGTCCCCGAGCCCCTCCCGTGCTGCTGTGACGGGCACAGGTGGCTGTGAGGCGCTGCCTGCCCCGGTTCAGCCCCGGGGACGCGCGGCAGCCCCGCATTGTGAGGATGTCGTTTCTTGTCTCTGTCCCCTGGCTCCCGTCGGGCATCGCTGAGGGCAGGGCGAGGACGGCAGGAGCCGGTTGGTGACACGCTTGTTCTGCTCGCTGGGACAAAGAGCTGCCAGGGGCTGATGCTTTCAGATCAGCTCCACGGCACACGAATCCGGGGATACGACAGAAAGGGAAACCTCGAAAGAACCTCAGGCCTTTGTTCAACGTGCCCTGAACGCCGCAGAGATGAACCAGGGCAGGGAAAAGTGGCACAGCAAAAGGGGGGCCCCTTTCAAGCGCAGCTCGTGAGGTGCTTTGTAAAGCAGGAGAACGGCAGCAATTCAGGTCTCCTGAAACGAGCCAGAACTGGGAAATCGAGGCTGCATTTCCCCATCAGAGCTGTGCCCTGCTCAGGAGCAGCTGGAGGGTGAAAATGAACCCTCAGTGCGATGTGGGCTTGTGGTCCTCACAGTCACCCCCAAACCCAGCCCCTCCAGGGAGCTCTGGGGCAGGGCTGCACCAGCCAGGGGTGTTGGCATCACGTTAACCCAAGGCTGCAAACGGTTCCCTCACTGCTTTGGAAGGACGTGGATTTTCAGGCTGTGCCAAGGGGGCAGAGCCTCCTGCACTGCCCAGCCTTGGAGAGGTTTGAGCCTTTGTGCCACGCCAGGAAGGGATCAGCAAAAACAAATAATAAAATCAAAACAGTACAAACTTTCACTGGGCTCCAACTCTCCTCCAAGGCCAGGCTGGATGGGGCTCTGGGCAACCTGGTCCAGCACAGGGGCCCTGCCCACGGCAGGGGGCTGGAACAGGGTGATCCCTAAGGTCCCTTCCCACCCAAACCAGCTCCGGGGCTGTTTAACACAGGAATCCAATAAATGAGGATGGCAGAAAAAATATTGAAAGAAAATAATTCCTGATTTATGATTTCCTTGTGGGAGATTTGTTCCTCAGTCTGTCTCCAGCATTTCCATGGCCTCCTGCAATGCCGGGATCGATCCCTGTGGAAAGCAGAACCCCCAGCGGGGTTTTCCTGCCTCGCTGCCCCACCAGGACCAGCCAGGGAGCACCTTCAGGCAGATGCTCTGAGCAACAGCAGGAGATCAAAGGGATTCCTTTAATCAGGAACGTGATCCACCAACAAACCCTTCCTGAACAACATCTTTAAAAATCTCCTCTGAGGTGCTGGCAGCATTTTGGGAGCCCTCTGTTATCCCAGCCCCATCAGCTGCTTTTGATCTGGAGCTTTGCAGTTTTCCCTGGAAAAGGCTTCCCCCTGCCATGACCTTTGGGTTTGGCCTTGGGGCAGGTGCTGGGATTAGAAATCAAACCTTTGGCCATGGAATTTCTGTGATTAAAGCTCCCTGCTCCTGCTGGTAAATCAGAGGGTTTGCAGCACGGCCAAGGCTGCTTCGATTTTTCCAAGGAATTCTCTTCAGTTCTTCACTTGGAGAGGGAATAGGGGATTATTAAGACAGGAAAAACCACTTCGAACTGGACAGGATTCAATGCCAGGCTCCTGAAATCACAGAACCCCCGAATGGGTTGGGTTGGAAGGGACCTTAAAGCCCATCCAGTTCCAAACTCCTGCGGGCAGGGACACCTTCCACTGTCCCAGGCTGCTCCCAGCCCCAATGTCCAGCCTGGCCTTGGGCACTGCCAGGGATCCAGGGGCAGCCACAGCTGCTCTGGGCCCCCTGTGCCAGGGCCTGGCCCCCTCACAGGGAACAATTCCTGCCCAGTATCCCATCCAGCCCTGCCCTCTGGCAGCGTGAGGCCATTCCCTGTGTCCTGTCCTTCCATCCCTTGTCCAAGGTCCCTCCTGGAGCCCCTTTAGGCCCTGGAAGGGGCTCTGAGCTCTCCCTGGAGCCTTCTCTTCCCCAGGCGAGCAGCCCCAGCTCTCCCAGGCTGCCCCCACAGAGTTCACCAGGGCTTGGTCTCCACACTGACTCCACAGTTGTGCTTTGGGTCCCCCAGAGGGAACAGAGACCTTTGGGCTGCTCTCGTTGTCCCAGCAGCCAGGCAGCTCCATCAGTGCTCTGTCTGCTGCCAGACCTCTCGTGGATGAAACACGGAGTCTGTGTAGGAGGTTAAAAATATCCCCATTCATTATTTACTCCTTACAGCAAGAGTGCGACGCTTTGAAGTGTGATTATAAATAAAAACACCATCAGAAGCCCGGCCTGCCCACCCTTCCCCTGCAGGAATATTTGCTCTTTGTCCTGCTCTGATCTTCTGTGAACTCTTCCAGCTCACCTCCTTTAAATATATATATATGTATTTTTTTTCAGTGGAAATGAACCCTTTCTGGAAATGCATTTCCAGTGGTGCCTCTGCCTCGGCAGCCTTGGAGCCGCTCAGCTGTGACAGGGATCAAAATGGATTTTGTTGTTTATCCCAGCATTTCCAGACCTCACAGAAACGCATGTACGGATTCCACGTAGGTGGAAAACAAGGAGCAGCAGCAGCATCCCACTGAAGAGTTCTGCCACTCCTCCTCAAAACAGAAACAAAGGAATCTTCAGATCAGGCCCAGGGAATAAACACGTTCTCCTGTTTCCAAAGGCAGAGTTCCTTTAAGGTTGACACAACTTATTTTCAATAAACATCTTCCCCTCCCCCAGCAGATCTAAACCCTTTCTTTAAAGACAAACTCCTCGTGGGGGGCTGTGGATTCCAGGTGAGGAGTTTCATGGGGTGCCAGGGGCTCATAATTCCCGGTGTGAGCAAGGTTTTGGGGACAAAGGGTGGTGTTTGTTCCCTAAAACAATTCTCTTTGAGTGCCCCTGGATCCCTGGCAGTGCCCAAGGCCAGGCTGGACGGGGCTGGGAGCAGCCTGGGACAGTGGGAGGTGTCCCTGCCATGGCAGGGGTGGCACCGGGGGGGCTTTGAGGTCCCTTCCTCAAAGGGAAGGAACCCAAACCGCTCTGGGATTGTATTTTTCAGGTAAATTGCAACAAAGCGCTGAAAACAATCCCTGCAGCCAGGCCCCCTGAGCAGCTCCCAGCTGAGCCCAGGGCAGCTCTGCTCTGCAGAATTTTCCATACAAGTGCCAATATCTGCTGCATTTCCAAGGAAAAGCCCAAAGATGCCTGGTGGAATCACCCAGCTCTGCAGGGGGGAAATAAAATCAACGCTTCTCCCAGGGTGAGCAATTCCAGGGACTAAATTGTGCGGAAAAAAGGATGGAAACGCATTTGTTTTGATAAATGCTGTGGGTTTGACTGGAAAAAACATCTTCAGAGCCCCTCCTGTGGCCCTGAAGGCTCTGCTGCAGCTGGAAATTTCTGCCGTGAGACGTTAAATGTGCGTTCCACGAGGAGCTGGTGACAGTGTGGTGACAGGGAACTGTTTGTGTGTGCAGCAGGTGGGTGGGAGGGGAATCACTGCACGGAGCTGGGAAAGGAAAATGGGAAGGATGAAAATGGATCTGACAGCGGTGGGAGATAAAAATGTGCCGGGACCTTCTCCCTGACTGCAGAACAAGCCGGGCCTGATGGATTTCCCACTTCAGGCCTTGGGAAGCTGCATTTGGTCAGAGTGGGGGAAGAGGGCAGGGAGGAAGGAAGGGACAGGACCAGGGGGGAAAGGTGAGCCCATGTCTGCTCCAAAGCCCTGGCTTTGAGCAGAAATGTCTGGTTTAGGCAGCAGGGAAGGCGGAGGTTGGAGGCCCTGCCTGTTCCTCCCGCCCCACGCGTCTCCTCTTCCCTCCCTTCATCTCAAGCCATCAATGAGTCCCTTTCCCAGAGACAGCCCCTGTGGGAACCAGCTCTGGAATGAGAAGGGAGTGGTTTGGGACACTTGGAACCATTTCCTTTACGATGTAACAATGCCATGGGAGCCAAAGCAGAACCTCCCGTGCTGCCCCCCTCGCTTAAAGTACTAAAATTGCCAAGCCTGGTGCTCGGAAGGACAAGGGCGCCCACAGCCCCCCCAGCTCCCAGGGAAATTGGGTCTGAATGTCACAAAATGTGCCTTTTGTAGCAATTGGTGTTACAGGCCAGTGGCTCACTGTCCCTCAGCCCTGCTGGGGTGGGGGATGACCCAGACCTGCAGGGTGGGATTGTTCCTTCATTAACTCCCCGCTGTCCAGAGCCACTCCTGGGCTGTTCTCCCTGTGCCAGCACCGGCAGCTCCGTGTTCCAGCCGAGCCCAAAGTCCTGCTCAGGGAACAGGAGCGACCCAGGCAGGTGCCTTGTGCTGCTTTGAGGACACTTTTGTGTGGACAAGGAGCAGAAATGTCCTAAAGGGATGAGCTGAGGGATATTCCGGCTCCTTTCAGAGCACACAGGGGCTGAAGCTTCCTTGGATTCCAGCAAAGACACTTTGTCAGGAGCAGTGGGTTAAGGGGTTGCAGGGCTGGGCTGCTGTGGGGCCACGGGGCAAAGGTGAGGGGCTGGGATGTCATGGGGGCACAGGGAGAGGAGCTGGGGTGCTTTAGGGCCATGGGGTGAGGGTTTGGGGTGCTGACCCTCCGCAGGGAAGTGAGAGCAGGACACAGATCTCTTCATACCCCATCACACGTCCCCTCCAACTCCCGGCCCCGCTGCTCCCCCACCGTGTCTTTGTGATGGATTTTTTTTGAATTATCCAAGAGTTTTGAACTTTATTCAGAGATGGAGTAAGGAGCAGGAAGAAAGGATCCCTTTCAGGGTCCCTTTCAGCACGGCAAAGGCTCGGCAGAGCTCGGGCAGGGAATGCCGTGAACACGGACAGCTCTGACCGGGGGCAGCACTGGGCATGCGGAAATCATGGAATCCTGGAATGGTTTGGGTCGGGAGGGACCCCAAAGCCCATCCAGTCCCACCCCTGCCATGGGCAGGGACACCTTCCGCTGTCCCAGGGTGCTCCAAGCCCCGTCCAGCCTGGCCTTGGGCACTGCCAGGGATCCAGGGGCAGCCACAGCTCCCGAGTGGCTGCAGAGCTGGGATGGGTGAGGGCTGACCCCACCCGGGAAAGTGTGTTTGGGGTGGGAGAGGTTCTCCCGCTGCAGCCAGAGCATTCCCCGGTGTCCCCACTCCTCCCGTGGGGTGGCTGTGTCTGACAGAGCGTCACCA
>VXBT01007668.1:0-48800 GCA_013400235.1 Oriolus oriolus
TTCCTTTCCTTTCCTTTCCTCCTGTCCTGTCCTCTTTCCTGTCCTTTCCTTCTTTTCCTCCCCTCCCCTCCCCTCTTTTTCTGAGTGCTTTTTGCCTGTAGTCTCCTACAGCAGTGATGTCACATCATACCTCCCTGAGTTGCACCAGCCCAGGATGCACGGGGTGGCAGGAGGCACAGCCTGTTCTGTGTTCTCTTTGCAGCCCAGAATTGTAGCCACTGGTGTTTGCTTTCCATGAGAAAACCCTCAGAGCACTGCCTGTCAGGGTTTCCATGTACTCTGGTTTTCATTATTTACTGTGTACAGTGCCAGGCAATGCTTTAGGGGGGATTTTATATTTAGCTCTAGGGAAGAAGGGTCATGGCAATGAGTCTTTACACAGAAAAGTTTGGTAAAGATAGCAAAAGTTTGCATGCATTCAGAAAAAGCTTGAATGGATTCATGGAAGATGAACCTCTAAGGTCATCGAGTCCTACCACTTAACATAACACTGTCAGGTCCACCACTAAACCATGTCCCCAACCGCCTCATCTATACATTTTTTAAACTCCTCCAGGGATTGTGATTCCAGCATCTGTTCCAATGCTTGACCACCCTTTCACTGAAGAAATTTTTCCTAATATTCAATCTAAACCTCTCCTGGTGTTATTATGTTCACAGACACTGTCCCTAGATCAGGAAGCCCCTGCACCAGAGGTTTCTGGAGACTAAGTCTTGTTTTACCGTGATAGCTTCCACAGAGCTGGGTGCTTTAGGCTCCCACCAGGTGTGAGGCTTGCTTAGATGGACCTCTGGATGAAGACTGTAATGAGAATATGCGGCGTGGGTAATCTTCTGTAAGTGCTCAGAAGTTGCATTTATAGAGCTGGATGTAGGAAACACTAGTTATGGTGGGATGGATAACCTTTGGCTGTGGTTTAATGTCACTACTTAACTCCTCTTGTGATGGATGCCTGCCAGACCCTCATTCCTCTGATGCACCTGAGTTTTTCATAAAGAAGTAACACATGGCATTTCCTAGGCGGGCGTTAGAGGACACTTTGACCAGGTGCTGGTCAGAACACTCATCAGATCAGGACTTCTGAGTTCACCATGTACCCACACTAAGTGCAGAGGGAGAAGATGTCATCCTCTCCCTCCTTATGCCTCTTTTCCTGGACCATGTACAAAAACATACATTTGTGTCCCTCAACTGAAACAGGGCTGGGGAAACTATTTCAGCCTTTATGTGGATTTGGAATCAGGAAAATTAAGTAAATTCTTCCAGTCTCAGCTATTTTGTGGTATGTAGCTGCAGACAAAAAAATGTCAAAATCCAATTAATTTTCTATAATGATCAGATTTAAAATAGAAATTATTTTTTCTTCTGTGTTTTTTGGGTTGCAAAACTAAATACATGAGTTATGAAACAGAACTCAACACAGGCACACAAGTACAAAACTGAGTATGTAAATAATAAGGCTTCATATTGTATGTCTCCTGCCTATGACAACAGATTCATTTTTGTATATCCAGCTATTTTTGCCTCATAATATTCAATAAGATCCTGTATTGTTGCAAAGTTAAATATTTTTCAAACTTTTCTAGCACTGTGATTTAATTCTGATCCAATCACATTGGCAGTCCTCTAAAATGCTGAGAAATAAACAGAATTCAGCAGGCCAGAATACAAAAGTTGAGAAGGTCCTAGCAATATAAAAGAATATTTTGTACAAAGCCTTTTAGCTATTACAATTTTAATAACTTCTTTCTTATCCAGAAATTGCAATCAGAAGAAAAAGCACACTATTTTCTAGTGAAATATTTGAAGGAAATCAGCTATGTAACTTTTTCAGATTTTGCTTTATATTCTTTTCCTAATACCTTTATAGATGCTCCAACTATTTGTCTCCACTTTCTTTCAGTCCTTTTAAATTAATAATTACAAGACATAAGCAGAAGTAACTCCTGCATTCTAATGAAAATGAATGAGTGATTAGTGCTTATCATTCTAAAACACTGCATTCAGTTTGTGTGTCAAGGTTTTGGTGCAGGGGCTCTGCATGGGGACTACAGGGTTGGCTTCTGTGAGAAGCTGCTGGAAGCTTCTCCCATGTCCAACAGAGCCAATGGCAGCTGGCTCCAAGATGGACCCACTGCTGGCCACAGCCCAGTCCATCAATGGCAGTGGTAGCACTTCTGGGATAATATATTTGAGATGGGAAAAAAACCCCTGCTATACTTGTTCTGTATTAATCAAATCCCTTGTAGAACTTGGAATTTTTTTTGCTTGGGATTAACATCAGGCAAACTGTCATCAAATTCTGTCAGACAATCTGCAGCTGGAGAGAGGAATGAGAATATGTGAGAGGAACAGCCCTGCAGACCCCAAGATCAGTGCAGAGGAGGGGCAGGAGGTGCTCCAGGCACCAGAGCTGAGATTCCCCAGTAGCCCTTGGTGCAGCCCATGGTGAGGCAGCTGTGCCCCTGCAGCGCCTGGAGGTCCATGAGACCTGTAGCCTGTGGGAGACCCCACACTGGAGCAGGTGGATACCCAAAGGAGGTATTTTTCTGGAAGCTGAAGTCTCAGTTTAGGACCCATGATTAGTCAATCAAGGCAAAAGATTTTTTGCTGAAATATGTATTTAAATTTAATATCGGACGTATTGGGGCAAGGTGTTCCTTTGACTTGCATTTATAGAGTGTGCTCCAGCTATGTTATAAAGTGAAATCTCTGTTGAATTGAATCAACTGTGGCTAAGCTGCTTCACAGAAGTAGCTGTAAAATAATTTTAACCTAAAAGGCTGTATGTTTTTATTGACTTTGAAAAATGCATTTGACAAACTTCTATTTGGTGAGCTTGTCGATAGCTTTATGAAGGGTTACTTGAAAAAAGCTTTGGCTTAATTTTTTTTCTGGGCTGTAATGAAACAAGCTCTAAAAGGATAGGAAAATTCCACAGTTGCTTTGGAGACAATCAAACATAATTTTATTGAATAGTTGATGCTGTTCATTGAAAACCCTCCGTCTTTTTCTACATCACTACTTACAGAGTTACTGAAGACAGTAATTGTATGTATGGATTCACTAATAGATGCAGTTAATGTCATCAGCAGCAGATATAGTCCAATTATTTACAAACTTGCTTTCTCAAATGAAATCAGAAGAGGAAGTGCTCAAGTTCCAGTTTCAACACTTTTAGAAGCCACCCAGGAGCAAGAGAACTTACATGTATGCATCCCTACCTTGAGCCAAATATGTGCCATTCTTGATTGTAGTTAAGGGAAAAAACTCTTTGGAATATGGACTCTTCTTGCACGGAATTTTCTAAGTCAAGGCTATGAAGGAAGGGTATATGAGTCTGCTTTAGGCCTGCTTCATGGTAGAGCCTTGCAATGCACTGAAACATGTAATCTTAGATTAAGAAATGGGTGGTTTTTTGAGAGAAAACTTTCAAAACCCATTCTAAATGGGAGTAAATGACATTCTTCTGTAGTTTATAATAGTCAGGATTATTCTAGAATCAGGTCTGCTGATATCTTTGTTTATAACAGCCCATTCGATAAAATATCTCAATACGGTGTGTGTCATTAAACAAGAAAATGGTGAGGTTCATTTTTCACCTCGCAATACTTTGAGAATTAAAATTCTACAGAAAAAAAAATAAATTGTTTTAGAACTCCCCTGAAAAGAAGCAGGTCTGATGCAAAAAAAAAAAAAAAAGAAATGCAACTGCATGTACAGGAGCCCCAGCAGAGGAAGCCTTTGATACACTAATGCCAGTGTTATAGGACAGGGAAAGTGGTGGTAGCTTTTAATGCTAAAAGTAAAAATGCAAAGATTTTGTGAAGTATTCCTATATATATGTATAGATGACTGTGTATGTATATAGGTACACAATTCTCTATATGGTTCTGCATGAGTGTCTACATAGATATTTTCATTAAATGATCAGAGTGGGAAAGATGTAGAGCAAGTCAGTTGAAAATACGTGTGTATGACTAAATATTTCATGACAGCATATTCTCTTTGCAGATGTACACTATCTCATACAGGGGACCAGATGTGCTGACTGTGTTACACTGATCACTGTCTTTTGTCTTATATTAATTGATCAAGCCATGGCCTTGTTGTTTATTTACTACACACTTCTCTGAAAACAAAACTAATAATTCCCTTGTGCTGTTTCCATCGCAATCATCATGTGAAATACAAGGCTTTCTAACATACTAATTTAGTTTCACAAAAATACTGTTAGAAGCACTGTTTTTACCCTCATTGTACATTTTGGGACTGAGACGCACAGAGATGTCTGCTAAAGACTAAGCCTTTTCAAAATAGTTTTTATTATATAACACAGATGGAAATGCTCGGTGCTTCAGAAAAAAAGAGCCTGGGGCAGCTTGTCAGGTATCCCAAAAATAAGAAACATGCACTTTAGTTACAGCTCATGGAAATCTTAAAGTTAGTTATGCATAATCAGATTGTCATTCAGAGGCAAATACAGGAATAAATCAAGGGCAGTCGTTGAGCTGATCTGTGAGGCCAGCTTTACTTTTCCTCACTCAGCATCTACAGTGTCTGAGTCAAGCTCTTAGAAACAGGAGGGGCTCTTTCTGTGGATTTCTGGCCCAGTCTTGGTGCCTGCTCCCGCCTGTGCCTTTAGAGAGGGAGTCCCCTATCTAGAGTATATCTAGACCAGCCAGGGGGAAGGGTTGTGGAACCTTGAGGGGGAAAGGGTGAGGACTTGAGTATTTCACATTCTCGTGTGAGACCGACTGACAGTCACAGCTTGGAAACCCACCCCTCATTTGGGTACTTTAATTGTGCTTTGAACTCTAAATGACTAGCTCATACTTCATGTTCTGAATGGAACTGCTTTTTAGGGAATGAAACAAGTGGTTGGAGAGCTCCATAAAGGCTGCAGTCTCCATCCCGAGACAGACCAAGTGCACAATTTCCACTAAGTGCATGATTAAATTTGATGATGTACCCATATTTCTTTAAAGCTTCTGTTTCAGCTTGAACTTGGTCACCCAAGAGATTGCCCTGTTTTGAATATCTGCTGTGTATGGCAGGTATAATGGTAATGATTGTGATTCTCCACATGAGGCTGCTGTGGATTTCTGTGCCTGGAAAAGTGGGTGATCACTATGCCCACAACACAAAATCCAGAAATATGGTGCATCAGACAATAGAGACTAGACTAGACAAGTAGGAAGAGATTAGTAGGGTGAAACAAACAAAGTTCAAAGTTCTGGAAAAAAGTAACAAAGTAAAATGAGGAAGAATAGGAAAGATTATCCCAAACAATTTTCTGACAGATTATTTATTTATTCAGAATGGACCCTGCTTCATTGAAGATAATATTTGTCACAAAAATGTTGAATGTCAAGGAGTTTTCTGCAGAAGATGAGGGGAACACGAAGTCCTCTAAGCCAGGTTTTGCGATGAGGCTATGGCAGCCTTGCAGCTTCCAAGCAAACACCAGCAATGAGTACAGTCATAAAACGAGCTGGGATATGGTAGTTATAGAATAAAGAGGCTTCATTTCAAATTTCACCTATAAAAGGTGTTCTTTGTAAGGAGAGACAGAATCTCAGCAAAACATGCAGCTGTCTACAGGGATGTAGAGAAGCAGAAGGTGGCTCTTTAACTTAATCTAAACAGTTTATGTAACCTGCTCCAGCCTCATGATAACAATGTGTAACACAAAGGGACTGCAAATGCTCATGCAATTCAGTTGAGGAATGATGCTTCTGACTGATTGCTTTAATAACGTTCAAGAAAGTCCAGCTCATTGTATCTGGAACATGCAAAAGGATCCACCTGTGCAGGTCCTTAATCCTGCTCATAGAAGTAAATTGATGCAGGGATGCCAGTGTTTATCCCTTCCAAACTCAGTGTAGGGTCAGGCACTTTATTCTATCATCAGATCAACTTGAGTTACTGTAGTCACTAATAAGCATCACAAAACATCTATGACACCACTCAGAACACTGTGGGACACATCCAGAAACAGTAGCTGTCCAGGTTCTTATGGCTGCAAGTTGCTTAGGGCCTCACATCATTACTAGCTACAACAGGAGCCCAGATAGTTATCAGATCCATGATGATTAACTCTGTGCAGACCTTGACATTCAAATAGTTTTGTGAACAAGTTGCTATGTAATTTGATTACTTTCATGTTGCAGCAGAATAGGGCACACTAGGCCATACTTGGTATGGACAGACAATATTTAGCTCCTGGTTGCATCCCTTGTGATTGATTTCACTCAGCCTGGCAACTTTCTCATAGGAAGAGCAGTGATAAACATATATGTAGACCTGAATTTGGTGCTTGGTCAGCTGAATTGGCCCAACTGAAAATGAAATACCAATTCTTTATGTAAGAATCTAAGCTGGTGTTTGTAAAGACAGAGTACCAAGTCCCCAGTAATATATCAGTAGCATATTTAGACCAGTAAGATGTTCAATGAGACTGCTTTAAGTAAAATAAATGTTACATACTCAGCTTTTGCCCTGCTTAAAACTGTGCTGTGAACCATGTGGAGGTGACATTTGAGGATATACTACACTGGATAGATCTTCTACTGTAATGGTTTGGTAACATGTAGCATGGAAATACCCAGGGCATAATTCTGAACTTTGTTGGGTTTGCAGCCATTTAAGTCCATAGTTCTTCGTTTTACTGTCACAGTTTTCCTATACTGTGAATAATAAAAGAAATAATATTTATGGGATCCTACCCTTTGCTTACTTAATCTTACTCTGAAAGGAGTTTAAAAAAGAGGTGGCTTTAAATCTTAAAAAAATGGAGAGGAAGAATCAAGTCCTGGTGTTCTTTTAATGCTACTGCCTAAGTTGCCAAAGGTTTACAAAAGATTTACTGGACCTCCTGAAATTGTAGGATTTGATTAGTAGTAATGTCTTCAGAACTCTTTTGTGCTCTAATAAAATTTAATTTTCTCTCCATCAATATCCATCGTGTTTGCTCAGCTGTTTTCTTGCTTTTAACATTTACAAGCTCATCTTCATCAGATTCATGTGCTAAATACTTCTCTTGAGTAATTCTGGTGTTCTCACACTTCCATAAATTTTGTTTAAATAATCAACAATATTGGATTGCCCACTATCCTATTTCATCATAATTATGAAAAAAGCTGCACTTACAAATTTGGTCAGTGCCTAAATGAGGCCCTATTTCTTTCCAAGTAGTTCCTGAATATACTGAATTAGTATTACAGAGCATTATTCTTTGCTTTCACTTCCTTAAAAGAGAAGCAGTAGTGCAATTTTATGAAGACTGATTCTCAGTGAACTGGGTCTGACTGTATAATAATGCCTACTCTGATTTGCAATTAATTACTTTATGGTTGATTTATGCTTTCTCCTGTTTCCACTCAGAACACTAGCACACATAAGGCTGGAAGCAACACAAAAATAGTTGTTCTTAACAGATGTCTTTGATTCCTCCTGAGTAAATGTTGGATGGTAGTTCAATTTTTAGGAAAAAATTGATCCAGAAGGAAGTCTTTATTTTATTTATATCCACATCTTGTTTTTCCCTAAGACTATGTTACCAGTGAGTTTAAACTGAGTGAACTGTTCTGTAACATTTTTCAGCTCCAGAAAACAGAAATATTTTATACACATATGTATTTATATATGCAAATACAGAGAGGCTATACTGTACAGATATGGTATAACAAGGGGAAATGGCTTCAAGTTCTACTAGGGGAGGTTCAGGTTGGATATTAGGAAAAATTTCTTCATTGAAAGAGCGATTAAGCATTGTTACTGGCTGCCAAAGGAAGTGGTGGAGTCATTATACCTAGAAATTTTCCAAAAAAGGTAGACATGGAACTTCACAAAATGGTTTAGTGGGCACTGTGGTATTCAGTTGAAGGTTGGACTTGGTGATTTTGGAGGTCCTTTCCAACCTTAGTGATTCTATGATTCTATAAGTTGATAGCAAGGCTTCCATCAAAACCAGAAAAATACTGATGTTATGACAACAAACATATTAGCACTTGGTTTCTAACATTATTTTTTAGGAATTGGGCTTTTTTCATTTCTTGGGGAAGGGTGGGAGGTTTTAATGCAGAAGAACAAAACAGAGAATCAAACTAAGTTAGTGTTGATACTGGGAATACGAATTGTGTCTTCTAGGTATTTATATGTCCCTCCTCGCTAAAGTAACATCTGAATGCCTTGCAGGTTTTTGTAAGTTCTTCCTTACCTGTGAAACAGAGGAGTGTTTTTGTCTACAGTTTACCAACTGTGAAGCTGAACCTCAACAAAACAGAAACACTTGTATTTAGAAGGCTTAAATGTCTTAAATCTTAAAAATCTCTGATCTGAATATCATCTACTGGATGTCCATGAAGGTCATCAGGCCAGCTAGAGTCAAACAACTAGAAAGTTAGTCAAGGGGAATATAACGGGTTTGACTACGGTCCTTACCTACCATCTCATAAGGTGTCATTTTGGTAGCAGTAAGAACTCAGGTGTTTTGTTTTCCAGACATGTTGTCATGCCTTTATCACTGGATCCTTATACCTAATTTTGCTGCAAGGAAGAGGACACTCACAGAATTTCATTGGATCCAGGTTTCTTATTCATCTTACTTTCAGATTTTGGCTTACACCCTTAGATTTAAACAAAAAAGTCCTTCCCTGAATCCTGGAACTGATGCTAAATTGTGCTTGGGGGTTGAGCTCCTGTGTTAATGCTCAGGTTTCTAAGAGGAACTGAGCTTGTAGCCGTTCCCTCAACAGAGGGAAATGGGAGTTATAGTTATGTGCTGGTTTGGAAACAAACCAGTGAGAGACACCAAGTCAGAATAACAATTTAATAGGAAAATTAAAGGCAGAAAACACTGGTTTAAACTGACAGAGTCAGGATACGACCTGACACCCTGTTGGTCAGGGTGGCAGTAGCAGTCCAATAAGATGGTGGCTGCAGTCCTCCTGAAGTGATGGACGTGGTTCTGTTGGAGCAGTGATCCTGTAGAAGGGTCTGGTCTTCCTCAGAAGGTCCAGCAGTGGCTGTGTAGCTCTTGTCCTCTGGGAATCCAGTGGAAAGGCTGTCTGTGGTGTTCCAAACCCCAGATTATACCCAGGTGGGAATGCTTGTCTCCTCCGCCCTGGGCAGAGCATCTCACAATGAGATGGTGAGTCATGAGGCAAGGCATTGATGGGCCCCTGAACAGGAGATAGTCCGGAGGGAGGAGGCAGAGAACACTGCCCCACCTGGTTTCAACAGCTCATGAAGATGGCAATAGAATACACTGCAACCCAGGACAAGTTAGCTCTATGAAGCCCTAATATATTAGAATTAGTTCAGATTGGAACTTATTCTTACAGAAATGAGAGTTTTAATAGAATTTATTTCTCTGGCTGCTTAAACTTGCTATACCTGTGAGATTCTTACTGCAGTTGAACTTGACTGAAGTTGACCAATGGGTTTAAAATTTTTCAGAGGATAGAGAGAGAAGAAAGAGGAAGAAGACTAGGCAGAATGACAGAGGTCTAGACAGATAAATATGCGTGTTCAAAGATGAGATAGACACAAACACTGTGGAACAGGATGTGTTGTTTAGAAGAACTGTCTAACTACATATGAGTCAACAGCATGACAACACTGTAAAGCCTCAGGCCTTGTTACGATGTCACCGTCTGTGGCATTAGTAGGACTGTCCTACGTAAGATACCACAGTCGCACTCGTTGCTGTTGTGGCCTCTTTGCGTCTGACACACTGACTGTTGCTATTTAATAGGCTTTAGTCAGAAGACAGAAAAATTGGGTAAAACAAAGAATGAAGAATGAGTGACTTGCATTATTTGAAAAATATTTTCTACTGACCTGCCAAAAAAGCGTGTGCTGTAAAGACCAGCCTGGACACCCTCCCAGGGTAGCCTTGGAGCAGTGCAAACATCTGCCTGGGTGGACAGCACTACCCAGAAGAGGATGAAAGGGTATAAAACAATGAGTAAGCCTCATGTAAATGATGCCACTTATGAGGCTAAAATAACAGACAGGAATTTTTCCTTAAGAGATGATATGTCACATATGAAGGTAGGGAAAAGGCCCTGGAAGGAAGGAAGGGAAGAGAGGGACAGGGCATGTGCTGAGGATTGTGGGAAATTTTGATATGTTTTCATTACACTCAGTATATTTTTCCTTTTTTCTGGTGACAGCATCTTTTGCTTGTTGGTACATCAGTGTCCCTTAACTGCAGCTGAGCTTAGGACAACCATTTCATGTTTAACTAAAGGACTTACTTTCTCCTCCCTTTTGCTCTTGCAGGGGCAATGGCGCTCTTCAGGCAAACTGCAGCATTGTTGAACGCATGCCTGTCACATTTTCCCATCACTCTTCAGCTCTACTGAAACTTTTGCCCAGTGTCTGATACCACTGGATGCATGGGGATGCTGGTTTGCCTGGCCACTGACAGTTTTATTAAAAAAACCTCTACTGTTGTGATTTCAACTCGGTTTGAGCAGTGGCAAATCAGGCCAGAGATCACAGCACTGAATTCACTACTGAGAAGAGAATTTCATTGAAGTTAATCACTTTTGACAGGTGCTGGTGGCACCATTTGTCTCCATAGCACAGACCTAGTGATAGGAATGTGGTTGATCACTTCTGTGATTTTCTATTTTTGTCATTAACTTTCAGCATATGAACTGAGAGAAGCGGATCCTGATTTTACAGTGGTGACACATCATTGATTTCAAAGAAGAGACATTGATGTAAGATTGGTGTGGTTGACTGGCAAGTTAGAATCCTGCTTTCCATTTGTTTGGTAATGCTATAGGCAGACACTAGCACAGAAACAACTATTAATTTTATGCATAAAGGAAAGAAAGCTTTAAAAATATAAATGACTTTTCAATTGGAATAAAAAAGAAAAAGAAAGATGACCTTGCTGTATACTACCCACAGACCTTGAACTCTAATAGCTAACACAGGGTGGATGTAGAAATCTGATCTTGGATTTTGACATATTGGAATAACAATAAGAAACTACACATTTTGCATCACAATAAAAAAGACATGTAATTTCTCAGCATGAATCACTTTATTTTGTATTACTGCTAAACTGGAACTTTTTTGCCCCAGTGTTTCATATTGCATGAGTAGATGATCCTCACTAGATACGCATCTTTTCTCTTTGAAATAAAACTATGAGCTTGTGTCACCCACTACAAGCTATTTAAGGAGTTTCTCAGCATTTAAGGCCACTGGAATTCAAACAGGAAATTGGATGTTGTGGGAAAAATCTCTTGTGCAAATGTTTGAACAATACTGACATAATGTAAAAGTCCACTGCAGACAATTAGAACTCGAAATAAACCCTCAGTGTCCATGTGCCCCAGTGATACAAATCTAGCATCTGTTAAGATAACGAAGGTCGCCCTGAAGATCATGAGGATGTGTGCTATCTCCTGCTATGATTTATTCACA
Source organism: Oriolus oriolus (assembly GCA_013400235.1). Classification (NCBI taxonomy): domain Eukaryota; kingdom Metazoa; phylum Chordata; class Aves; order Passeriformes; family Corvidae; genus Oriolus; species Oriolus oriolus. Next base: position 11,453 of record VXBT01007668.1, read on the forward strand.
TTCCTCATAAGGTCGTTGTGTAGAGCAATATTCTGATGAACTCCTGAGTCACCCCAAGGAACATCTGGCCTTGCTGCTGCTTGCCCTTCAATCCTTTGACAAAGTGCCTGGGTCTGAAATGACTGGACCCGTGTTCAGAGAGGAAGGAAAGATTCAAGGGATCGGAGTCTGATGTAACAAAGAAGAGGAAGCTTAGCTCCCAGGTCTGGCAGATGGGAACTCCCCAGAGAGAGGTGGGATCCTGGTTTTCATCTTTTCTCTTACTGCTGACTCTCCAAGGAAATTGTCTCAATAGGTTTAAGAGAAGGGATGGCTCCTAGGGAGTTTTCATCCCCATACAGTTCTGCATTTGGTCCTTACTCTATGGCTGTTTTCAGTCTCCAGAATTTTTGCATGGCTCTCAGTAGCAATGTGAGTCAGCTTGTTTCAATGATCCCTTTTGCAGAACTGCTCTGCCAAACAGCTATCTCAGCTCAGCTAATGGGGCTGCAAGCTATGGCTGAGGGAGGGAAGAGCTGGGAGACAAATATCTTCATGAGTCATGATGAGCAGACCCTCTGAGCAAGTGATTAGAGCCCAACAGATTCTGTTCCTTATCACTCATCCTTGGGTGGATTCAGTTCTGCATCATTCTTCTTTTTGGTGGAGAAAGGCTACTTTACCTGTGGTGGAGTCATTGCTGGGTTCCAGCTCAAGCTGAGGATGTTGCCCTTGCTGACAGGTTTTGCGAAATGCAGAGAGCAATGCTGCTGACACAGCTGGTGAAGAGTTAGGGAGAAAGACTTCAGCATCACATTCAAGATCAAAGTTCCAGAACTTTATACCCCCTGCTGGGCTGAGGCAAACTACACCAAGTTGCAGTACAAAGTTGCTGATGGGTATTAGAACATGTTTTGTGGCCAGCACTGTTCCTCTGCAGCCCTTTTCCACAGCAGTCAGCACAGTGATGCAGGTTGCACATCTCTGATGAGGCCTGTTATTGCTCTGTTGCTTGGACATCCTCCTGTCACTTTTCTTGAGGTTAAGAAGTAAATTTGTTACTACCTCTGCTCAGTCCTTGCTGTCAGATTTGTAGTTTCATGCTCCTTCAGCATGCTGAGATAAAGATGACCCTGTTTATACAATCAAAAATCCATCAAGCAAATTCTGAAATTTGTTTCAACCTCAGGTGCAGCAATTTTGATTTTTTCCTCATTCCCTCTAAGTAACCTGGCTTTGTCTCCAAGCTCAACTTTGTAACTCTACATTCAGGTAAAGCAGTTATTGTGGGAACAAGATGAGATTATTTATCGTCATTCTTCAGGAAACCCTTTTTCCCTTTTCTCTCTTTCTTTATCCCTGTACTCCCTGTACTCTTCAATCATAAATTTCTTTCAAAACCAGTAATTTAAAAACAAAACTTCATACACTTCCTATTTCTACTTACTATCTTTTTGATTCTTATTTTTTTTCACCCCTTGCCTAAGATACAAAATCAAGGTAGACTTTGCCTGTTTGGCTTGTTGATTAGCTATCTGCCATCTTATCACTCTGACATCGAGTGTATCCAGACTTGAGAACATACTTTGAGGGAAAGAATTGTCAGAGAGATGGAAGTGAATGGAAAATGCTACATGGTTAAAATTCTACATGGAATTACTAAAGGTACATTGTGCCTCATTAGTCCAGTATCTTTATTTTAAAAGAGTAACTTTTAACTACATAAAATAAGTGCTGATTTACACACTTTGCATCACTGCTGGAATTGCTTGCCTAAGTAGTGATTCAGTAACTTAACTTAGTGTTGCTTTTTGTCAGTTTAATTAGTTCTGTACATTTTCAGCATTACACAGAAAGCCTTAAATACCCTTTCGAATTCACAGAGGCAGTCTAAGAGTGCAAACACAGTGTTTAATTTAGTGTGCATCTTCCTACATGTGAGGCATGTGGAAAAGCTTCATCCTGCATCCCTACCTGCTCTCCCCAGTACGTTACAGCAAGAAAAAGCACCAGAATGGCTCTTGTAACTTGCCTGGCTCACTGGGGTGAGAAAGGGTAAGAAGAATTTATCACTCCATCTTCAGTCAGTGAGACATGAACCAGTGCCATTTCCCTGGAACAGGGATTAAGTCTTAGTGGAAAAATTTTAGACTCATTGTCGCACAGTCCTTAAGCTAGCAAACAAATGAGCAAGCACAGTAGCATCCACTGTCATCATTAATCAGGGATTTAAAGACCTGGAAAGACTATAAAATTGTTTTAATTGTTTCTTCTCAAGGAAATCCTAATGTTTCAAAGCAAATTGTTATTATTTAATAATAACAAGAGGTAAGTATGTTTAAAAACAATTTGGATTTGTGCAAAAAAGAAAATTGCATCAGCACAAACAGTGGCTGTTTCACATGGTATCTAACATGACCCCGCTCCCAGGACTGTGGGTCTGCTGGAGTCATCTGCTGCCCTAAAGCCCATTTTCTTACTACTTTGGATACTGTCAGCGAGGCTGCTGAGAGCTTGTACTTCACAAACATCTCCCTTTCTTCTCCAGCTAATGGGCACAAGTGTTTAATTTTGAACTAACAATGAGCTGTTTCTCTGCAGAAACATCCACTGCTCCCATGGAGACCACAGAAAGCTTCAGGATAGGACCTGCAGGTTATCCATGTTTCAACCTTGACAGTGAAGAAGCCCAAGCACAGACCTTTGGTACCTGTAAGGTAGCAACAGGCTAAGAAGGATTTAATTAATATTTGCTTACTTTGAACTCAGATGTAACCACACTAATATAGCATAACTGGAACAAATCTATAAGCATTTTTGTACACAGTGTTCCAGCACAAATAATACTGTTGTTGCCAGTAGCAGGACATGTGCCTCATGATGTACCTTTTGCTAAAAGGGCCTCGTGCAAACAGAACAAGCCCCCGTCAGGGCTTGTACCAACTTGCTGTGTGACCTTGCTGTGTGAACCAGTTATCCCCCGTTAGGATGCGAAGTTGAAGCACGAGACAACAGTGAAAACCTTCAATGTATGGGTGCAGGTTGAAGATGGAGGTCTAAGAGCTATGACCAGCTTGCTGATGGTCACCTATTGGCTAAGAGCTGCTTTTGTCTGAGACAAGATGCAGCCAGGCAAGAAAGGAAAACAGCTGAGTGATGTAATAAGATACCTGCTACAGCCTGGGAAATAACCTCACCTAAGCATCACCTAAGCTGTAGTTCAGGAACACAGGTACAGAGTTCAGAACCATCCAGTGACTGAAAACACATATGAAAGGAGATCTCAGATTTGTGGGTGATGGCAGGGGAGAAAGAAAAGGCCTGTGTCAGGTCCAGCTTCCCGTGTCAAAGAGCTCTCCCTGATTGCCCACACTGGGTAACAAAGACCTTTAGAGGCCAAAGCCACCAGCACGGGCTATGTGGCTGGAATTTCAATGTGTGTTTTGTTTTGAAGTTTGATCTATTAGTCTCCCATCCCAGCAATCCATAATGTTTAGGTATATACATATATTCAGTATAAACAATAGGCAAATAATGAAGATGCATTTTGGCAAAAATTGTTATATCTGGACATTTTGTTGGAAGTGCTAAAAATTCCTTATTATAATCTTAAACCATTTAAGGTTAGGCAAGTCTGAGAGCTGTCATGTACTCTGTAAAACATCAACCAAACTACTTCTGCCACTGTTGGTCAGTGTCATGTGTTCATTGAGAAGGGTCTGTTGCAAAAGGGAACTTCACCTTATCTTTGCTGTCTACTAAGTGCTCCCTGAGCGCAGCAAACCTATAGCTAGATCTTGACTGATCAGTCCTCCTGGCAGTGCTCCTGTCCTTCTTCTTCACCTTCCATGTTCTGATGTTGTAGCTGGGGTATTCTGCTCTCTATTTCTGTTTAGAGAGAAGGTACTGTAAAATTTTTTTAAAAAAATTTTATTTTAAGGTTCCTGAAAAGCCAAAATTGTCTGATGAACTGAGCACTTGCAAGTCCCAGTTGACAGCCAGCAGCTGAAAAATGCAGAAGAGTGAGACCTGTACCCTTTCTGAAGTTAATTTAGTTCATATGATGGTGCATATGATGGTGCAGTAGGAAAGTAAAAGCTGCTTTTCCAGCCGACTGAGTCATCAGAGAAGGATTTAATTTCTAAATGCTAATAACAGGTGATGTACTTTACTGGTGATCACTGCTTGGAAACTGGCTTTCAAAGTAAAGGTAATGCAGGAAAAAGAAAAATTAGGACACAGCGTATTGTTTCAAGGGCTCGTTAGCTACATGGTGATGTTGAACACTAAAAGATTTTGAGAACCACTGAGATGAATTTTTTTTGTTGATATCACGTGCTTCTGCCAAATGGGCTGTGCCTGGCCTATAAAGACTTCACCCGTTTCTCAGCATATGAGGTCAAGTAATGGCTGTGGCTCAGTGGTGTGGCAAACTGATAAAATACACTGAGTCACTTTGACAAGGGCAAACCTATAAGACAAAAGCAACTTGCTTTTGGTAAACTACTGTGAGCTGATTGTTACCAGCCTTCTGATCCCCACATGCAGCTAATTCTGTGCTGCTAGACTTTGTCTTTGAATTAGTAATGTTACACTCAGTACCAAGGCTCTCTCCATGCAGGAGAGTGAGGGACCTTTGAATGTACTCATGCCAGCACCTTCATTTAGGTTAGGAGTACACTTCAGAAGTGAATCCCAGTCTTAGCACACTTAACTGTGTGTTGGGTCATATTGTGTCACAGCACACAGACTCAATTCTTTCTGGAGAAACTTAATCTGGTAGATATGCTTCAAGATCCTCTCCAGTGCCCTCTGCCTTCTAAGGGGTGTTGAATTCCCAGGGACCGACTAGCTCTAGTCTAAAGTTAAACCTCCCACTGTGCATCTACTGTGCACATCGAGTCCTTGGATCCAACCCACTTCCATTGCACTGCTTTTTAGAATCCAGTGCCTGCAGCAACCCCAGTCCCCATGCCCTCCAGGGAGAGGACTCAAAGCAGAAACAACAGGGAGGGCAGGAGCAGCATTCAGCTCTGCTCGGTCTGAGAGCCTCTGCCTGCCTGAGAACAGCAGGACAAGACCTCCTCTGGAAATAAGTGCTCACATATTTTTCTTAAAAAAACTAGAGAAAGGGTCAGTCTCCATAAAAGAAAGCAAAACAAAAACTGGGTGATGGACCTTTGCTGATGCTCTTCTTCTTCAGCAGCTAGAAGGTTAGAAAATATGCTTGTCTTTCAGAAGGTTTTTAGGGTGGGAATTGGAAGTTTTCTGTTTTTCGTTTCAAAGTGAGAAGTCTTGTGCGTACTTCTGTTGAAACTCCATGGACAGACCACTCACTTTCTGGTGTGCCTGTATCACATGTTTTTTTGGTCTCTGCTCAACCATGCAGTAGAAATATCAGACAATATTAAACATATTAAAATTAGTAATGCCACATGTTCAATTACTATACAAAATCATTCTATACTCTAACTACCAACTTAGGACTTTAACATTGCAATCTCCTTGCTTGAATGTGTACTTAGGGACACATTCATTTTGGTAAGAGCCTAAAAATATAGTTTGAATAGAAGGATGATCATTATAACAATATAAATTGTTTCTGAGAGCTCGTTATTCTACAGTAATCAATTTACAGGGTTTTTTGAAATTTCTGAAGGATTTGAGTAGATGGGCTGTTTACAGTTTCAAGGCAAGAAGAAACCAATGTGCAAGCTATAAAACCTTAAAACTGAAACAAGCCTGTGTGCTATGACCTCCTCAATATTTTTCTTGTCCAGTTTTCTTCTCAGACACTGAACTCGTAAACCAGACAATTAAAGATGACACATTTACAAATATCTTATATTTCTGTAGCTGGAAAGTGGGTAGAACATAATTCTCCCCTCTTTTTGTCCAAAAAATAGCAAAACTCCCTCCCCAAATAGGTTTTATAACAAAATTCAAAAGCCAGAGCTGAGTTTCTCACATAAATTTAATCACTAATTTCATTATATGAAAAAAACAGGGCAAAACAGTGACATGACAATTGAATCCAATGCCTTTTACAGTTCATGTGTAGAAGCAGAAGTAAAGGTTGTCCAAACCAAAAAGTCTGATTTATTCCAAAGTTTAAAGAGACTCGTTCTAAGATTTTGGACCAAATTTTTTAAAACTAGTTTCAACTCATTCCCTACTGGTCAGTCTAAAACTGATAAAGCCTTAAGTTAGCTTGAAATTAAATTCAAATGTGAAACTTCAGATAATGTAAAATAAAACAAATGCTTGTTAGTAAGACCTAAAATACTGAGTTTTTCGCTAAGCTGGTGTTGCCTACAGCCATCTGCTCTAATTTCAAATGCCATAATAATCTTAAAGCACCTTTAAACTATTTATTGTGATTTAGAAAATTTTTGATGAAACCATTTGATGTAACTTGTTACAACATGACTAGGAAGAAAGTCAGATTTTGACCTTGCTTGTAGTAGTGAATTAAATATCTCCCCAAAAACTGATGGTCACGTTTACAGAAATAGAAATGAAAACAAACCAGATCCATTAAGGGCACACTTGCAAATCATCTGTTACACAAAATAGTATGAAAGGAAAATCAAGATCCTGCTGTTAGTAGAGTAATTGCAGAAATGCAGCATGAATAATGTAATTCAGATTACATACTGAAAATGGGTCAGAAATCACTTTTCTGCCTTACAGCAAATTTTGAAAAAAATTGTAATCTGTCTAAAACCATCCTAAGAATTCTCAATGTTTTCATGAATGAGGTTTAAAAATGTAATCTGTTTTGGACAGTAGAAACTTTTGCTTTGCATATAACACTTCTGATAAATTAATTTTTTTTAGCTTAGAATATATTAGGTTTTCTAATGAAAATTATGTGATTTAAAAGCAGAATTAACGATATGGAAAATAGGTCACTGTAAAATTTTAAAATTACTGGGTGACAGTAGTAAAACATAATTCTATTTTTTTTTTTTTTAATTCATGGCTAAAATGAAGTGATATTTTTTGTCAAAAAAGCAGAGTTTGAAAATTTCATTATTAATTCTGGGATGTACATTCCACTTTCAGGATACCATTCATCTGGTGAAGCAGTTTGAAGTACAAATTCAGTTATTTTCCAGAATCTAATTTCACATTCTGTGTTTTTATTTTGTTGATTCTACCCTTCTGAAGTATGATCATGTATGACTGGCATTGTCTGAATTCTTGTTTGACGTCTATGAATTACCAGTGAATTATTAATGTCTTCATGAAGAGGCAATGCTGTTAGGGGAGAAAAAGGATAACTTGTTGGAATTGGTCTGTCTTCTATTAAAGGAGATCAGGAGCAATGGACAAGGATGCTGTATGTGTTTTTTCAAAAAATCTCAGAATCAGAGAATATCCTGAGTTGAAATGTACCAACAAGAATCATCAAAGTTCAGCTCCTGGCCATTCACAGGACAAGAATCACACCGTGTGCCTGAGACCATCATCCAAACACTTCTTGAACTCCGTCAGGCTTCGTGCAAGATCTGATTTCTGATATTTTGAGATGGTTTTCCAGTCAGTCTTTGCCTTTTTCATTCGGTGCAATTTTACCCACCTTGAGTCGAGGTGTCCCTTCAGAATCACTCAGCATAAGCTGTGGATCAATTGCTCTACGTAGCTGTTGAGTAAGATTTGTGAACTGGTATTAAAAACCCTCTTTGTGCATGTGGAGACACTTAACTGTTCCTCAGGGAAAAAAGGAAAAAGGCTGCAGAAGTCTTATAGTTCTTAGAATCTGTGTGTTATATAGACACCACAGTGTTTTCAGCATATGAAGAATTTGTGAGGAAAAGAGTATTGAGATTGAAGTCAACCATATTGATATTTTCAGGTTATCTCCTCAGAGCCCTGTTGTCAACATTAATCCAGTGACAAGGATGTAGCCCGGCAAAAATTAATACTATGCCCATACCTATAAACAAAATATCCTTGGTCTTTGGGGACAATTCGCCTGGCAGCATGAAATGTCTTTTTTGTATTAATGTAAGGGCCAAAAGAACTTCTTGTATATAAGCATTTCCTCTGGCCCATTTCTCTCTGACTCATTTTGCATGTCGGTTCTGGCTGAATCAGCAGATCAGCAGTCTGCAGCTAAATGTGAAGCTGAAGAGAGATGTGGCGTTCCTACCACTCAATACATGTTTATTTTTATCAAACTCGGGATTTTACTCTGTCAAGTCCTCTTTAAGTGGATGATATTTCTGGTCCTCTGATTTCATTCCAGATTCAGTTGGGAAGGATAATGGTATGGTATCATGGATTCCCATGTAACTGCTAGTTATAACTGCTAGTGCCCCTCTGTGAAAACATCACTACTTTGGGAAAAGGCCAGAGAATGGCTTCTGTTCAATGCATGTCTTGTCTTTGCAAGTTGCAACAACAGCCAGTGAAATACAGGCCAGATATTTTTCTGGAGACTCTTTAGTGTCATGGTTTTGGTTTTAATGATTTTTGTTTAATTTGTTAAGTGGTTATTTCCAATTAGGCGATGTACTATCTTGATTATTCATCTTGGATGCTCCATAAATAGCAAACAGAGAGAGACAACTCAAAAGGTATAATCTTAGCCTCGCGGAATTCCTAAATTTTTTGGGAGGTTTTTCACTGTGATCGGGATTTCGGCTTTCATATTTAGGCACTATTCAGAGGCCTTATCACATCCGTGTAATTACACTCAGTTCCGCTGCTTTGTAACATTTTAGCTGAAGAGCTAAATTGAGATCAAAGATCAAATTTCATTTGATCACAGAATGACCATTTAATGTTTCATACATAAAATAACTGGAGTAAAAACAGAAATGAAGAGTCACACAGAAAAACTAAATTTTGAGTGAGAATTGGTCTGCTGATTCCTATAATGTGGATAATTAGAGATTTCCCCGTTCAGAAACCTCTTAGGTAATTTTTTGAGAGTTAAATATTCCTAACTTATCTGAAAGTAGACAAAAGGCAAACCAGAAACCTTTCTTAATCAGCTTTGTGGTTTTAGTAGTAGAGAGTTCAGATTTCAGTACCAAAGCACTTGAGTTGCAGAGCCACTGGGGTCATTGGGAATAATCTGTATGTAGTGTGGCTGCATTGAAATTTCCCAGGTGGCTGTAGAAAATAGGGAGAGGTAGCTTGGACAAGTTTGCCTTGGCTGTGCTGCATGGGTTTTTGTGATTTAGCACGTCACTGTGCATCCTGCAGCAGCAATGTCTGACAGCATGCATGCTCTTAACCTCCTTGCAAATGTGAGATGAGGTGGAATAGCTACAACCTCCTCCATCAATATGTACCATTTCATTTTCCAGAACCTGAGAATACAAACATGATGCACGACTGTGGCTCAATGGACGAACAGCAGTCTATGAAACTGGTGAAATCTTGCCTGTGCCCCAGGTTTTAGATAAGAGGTAGCTGGTGGTGAGAGCCCTTCAAGTTGAGGTGTTTTGCCAGTACTCCTTGCCCTTCCTCCCATATTTAGGTAAAAGGGTAGAAATCTGTGTGCAGCCCTGGGGTAGGGGATTTTCTTTGTTTGAGTACTGACTTTTATTTAACATGCTAAAATGACATGTGGATGGCTTTAGGGCAGAGTTCTCTTTCATAAAGTGGCATCTTAAGTATGTGAGTTAAAATATCCATGGGAGGTGAAGAGACTGCAAATGTACAAATATTCCCCAGGAGGGAATTCTGAGTTTGAAACTAGACAAGTATCAGGCCTGTTTGATACAGTTCTCCCAAATAAAAGTGTTTCCTCTGTTAAGAAAATGTTGGATTCTGGTTAACAGTTTTCTTACATTTTATTCCCTGAAAAATACAGAGTACTGTTGACTTGGGCCATTTTTCAAGCTCCATGTAAAGGCAAAAAACGTCAGGAGAACTTGTTCAACTTAAACTGGCCTTCTTTAGGTGCAGGTTGAGAGCATCAAATGCCTTCATTTCAGGATCATTAACCTTATGCCACAGGCCAAAGAAAATTCCAAGAGAAGCTGACTAAGCCTGTGAATTTTAGAACGTGCTTTGATAGTGACTTTTTAAATCATTCTATGAACTGGAAATAGTAGTGTTTCACACAGAAAGGAAATGTACAGTACACTTGAACAAGCAGATCACAGTAGGTCGTGGAAACAAAGACCACACAACCCAAGGGAGCAATTCCACTCTGGCTCAGTCTTTATTTGTAAACGCCATGTGGCCTGGATGTCAGAGCACTTGACATCTCTGCTTTAAATAATTTGTCATGGTTGCTTTTAAAGTTCAGAGCACTTGTTCATGGCCTTTCTTGAAAACCCACAATAAATATTATCATTGCAGATGAACTTGACGGTCTTTGAAGTTGTTTTGATTCTAAAAATGGCAATAGAGCCTATGTGCAATATTTTATCTTCCAAAATTAAGACTCTTGCACACTTATGGCACAAAAAAATATGTACAAGTCCTTATTGTTTTTCCCACCTGAGATTCATTGCTCCAGAAGTACCGCAGTAGGCTGCAATCTGCTAGGACTTTCAGTGTGACTTTGCACAGGGACTTTCATTCTGAAAGGCAAACAAGATCTGGAGCCTGATTCTGCATCATTTAACCCCAAAAACATTACAGCCAGGCTTAGTGGAAGCAATATCATAGCTAAACACTAGGTGGTTCTTTGGTGGCAGGACCACTGATGCACCACTGCCCAGGGAATCAGTAGAGACAGAGTGGTAATGGGTTGCAGAAGGATGAAAATTGGGAAAAAAATCACATGGATTTTTTTCCTTCTTGAGTGAAAAGTAACCTCAAGTGCCATTGAAGAGTAAAGTAGTTTGACAGCAGAAGGGATGATTGTGGGATGAGAACTGCTGGAAGGAAAAATAAAGTTATTGTTTTGGCAAATAACAAAGCATTTGACATGCAAAAGTGTTTTTTCCCCTAAGCTCAGCAGGAAGAAAGGTCTAGGCCTGGAACAGTGGGAAGAGTGATTGGAAAAGCCCCAGATAACAGATGAAAATTTGAGGTACAGCTTCTTTGTGACTTGTGACTACCAATATTTCCAGTCTCAGATACAGACCATTGAAAAGACAGGACCTTACTTGTGAGAATGGCTTTAAAGCTAAGTATTTTTCCACATTTTCTCATTTATAAGTTTATGCTCAACAAGCTTAAATAAAAACAGGCTATATGTGTCACAGGAGGTTGACAACACTATATTTTCTTGAGGTAACTAAATTGTGTTTTATCCTTAGTAGTTTACTCTTACCTAATCTATTTTGCCATAAGGCCACTTGAATTTCAAATATTAACTGAGAAAAAAATTCTGGAGTCTGTGCTCCTGTTTTTCGAAGTAAATTAAAGTGAGACATTTGTGCTCTGAGTGTCTGGATGAATTTTTTGCTTTTTCCTTGTTTTGAACTAATCAACAAAATTGTCTTGTTTCTTCTTGTTCTTAATTTGAGTCTTAGAATTATTTTCTTAGCTTTTTGTCCTTGTTTAGTTTTGCTTTTTATTACTGTTTTGTTGAGATTCATGAAGAGAAACAGTTCTATCCTTTTCTCTCACTTTTGAAGGTGTTACTGCTTTGTTTTGTATGAAAGATGCTGTGCAGAATGAAGCTGCTCTTTTGTGCTATTTCCTTGCTGGAAGAATCAGTCAGTCTCAGTCTGACCCAGCTCTTCTGTCACATGTGTTTAAATAGTAAAAAAAGCCTATGTTCAATTTCTAAGGATTTTCACTTTAAATAGTTAAAGCAACTGCAGCTCATGCTTCATTCTAGACAGTAAACTGCCCTTCTGGATGCTTCAGGAAAAAACAGTACTCACATACAGATAGTGTTTGCATCTTCCCTTAAGGAGGATAAAGGTTCTCTTTTATCTGAGGGAAGGAAAACAGAGTTATGGTATAATCTTGGAAAAACAGCTGATAGAGTTACAAGTGAGACAGACTGGCATTCTGGAAGAAGTGGTGGCAATGGTCCTTGAAGGGGTACTCCTCCAGCTGAGATATACTGACGTGACTAAAGTCACAACCCTTCTTTCCTGCTGATGCTGCACTTAGTGCTCAGTGCCTGGCTCCTGCTCAGCTCACTATCTGATCCTAAAAACTCCTTGTTTTGCCTGCTATCCCATTGCTGCTCCTTTTACCGCTTCTGAACACTGTTTCTGTTTTTGCTTCTTGTCACTATTTTGCTGTTGCTATTCCCACTTACCTGAACACATTTCAGCACTGCAAGATTTCTTCCCCCTTGAGGTACAGCTGCATCAGCTGTGGGTCACAGCACAGGTCTGAGCCCTACCCCAAACCTCGTGACTTTAAAACCCCAAATCCAAGGTGGACTAAAGGTATTTTGTATGAAAGTTATCCCTGTCTCTGTTTACAAAGCCACTTGTGTCTGAACTGAACTTGCTTGATTCCCTCTACAGTTAAAGGAGAAATAACCACTGTGAGAGCAAGATCCGTCTCATTCTGATAATGATGCTTGAAGTAGGTCAGGCAAATTTCACCAAACGCGTGTTCCATATGGTGGGGTTCCCAACGCGATTTTCTCAAATGTTGACATCTTTGCTGCATATCTCTAAATTTAGATAAGAACTGAATCAGGAGGGTATTAGAGTGAATCATCCTGTTCTTTTTCTCACAATGGAAGATTGCTAGCAAACAGAATGAGGATCCTTGCCTAGACAGGCATTTTGTTAGGCTCAGTGCAGCCATTCCTGTGGTCTGGAGTAAGCCCATCTTTTGTGCCTCAAGTGATTTTTATGGTGTATATTTGCAAGAGTTGCAGCAGAGGTCTAAACTGAAAAATCAAAGTATGAGCTGCAATTTGCAGTCGCAGTATGCTGCTGGGGAGGAATAAAGCCACACAAGCCCTCTACTTCATCCCTCTTCCTGACAGTGAAGATCCTTTTCCTCTTCTGTCATTTCTTACCTTGTTTTAGACTTTCATTCTGCCATGACGGCTGCATCACTGCTTGGTGTTGCTTCCTCACCACCAGCATGTCCAACAGTCTCTTAAATAAAAATACAGATGTTAATACCATACTTAAAATGTAAAAATTTTTAACATAATTAACCGTAATGTATATAATGTACAAGAGAAGAAAAATAAGGATAAAAAAACCTACAGAAATTAAGCAAATATTAGTAATTTCTTCTTCTTTTAAAATCATGAATATACATAAAAAAGAATATACATATATATATTCTTTTTATATCATGAATGTCATAAAACTGAATAAAAATCAGGCCAAACAGAGAGTTGGTATCAGATGGATTTCATGAAAGGAAGGAAATATGTAGTTATCTTGAAATTATGAAACCCCTTTAAATCTTCTTATGAAGCCATGATCTATTTTATTCAAATTGGATCCTATTTTCATCTAATTTAAAATTCAACAATTCAGAAAAATCAAACATATTTTGTCTCTCAGTGAATAGGGTGGAGATAACAGAGAGAATGAGACAGCACTCATATGGAGATGAGGGATAGAAAACTAAGTAAAACAAGTTTGCTGAGAAAGGATTTGACACTATATATGTGGTTTCTGCTTAAAAAGCAATAATATTGCCGTGACAAAGCCATGATTATAACCTGAAAGTAGTTTTATCAGTCAAAGAGTGGCTGAAGCTGGGAGGCACCTTGGGAGATTGCCTAGTTCAATCACCTTGCTCAGAACAGGGTCAGCTAGAGAAGGTTGCTCAGGGCTGCGTGCAATTGGTTTTGAACACCTCCAAAGAAGGGAGCCTTTAGAGACTCTCTAGGCAATCTGTTTCAGTATCTGACCACCCTCACAGTGAATTTCTTTTTTCTTATGTAAAATGGTATTTTGTGTATTTCAATTTGTGTCCATTACCTTTTGTCCTGACACTGATCACCACGGGGAAGAGTCTGGCTCAGCTTTCTTTACTCCCAGCATTAGGTTTTTATATCTTTTGCTAAGATCCCCCAGAGTCTTTTCCTGTCCAGGGTGAACGGACCCATCTCTCTGTCTCTCCTTGTATGACGCATGCTTTGAGCCCTTGATCACCTTCATGGCCCTTCACTACACTCACTCCAGTATGTACATGTCTCTCTCGCAGCAGGGAGCCCAGCTGTGGACACAGCATTCCAGGTGTGTCTCACCAGCACTGAGTGGAGGGGAAGGATCACCTCCCTCTGATGTCATTATGATTTTTTGCTTTTTCTTTTATTCCCCTTTTATACACTCTTTTATATAGCTTTTATGTATTCTTAGTGCTTTTAGCCTACATAGTTATAATTCTGTAAGTTTGATAACTTCTCTTAGACCCAGTATTCCGTTAAGCCAAGAGACCAAACATTTTGGAAACCCCAGACACCAAGGTCCTCTCCAGAACACATTCTGTAAACAAAGATAGGCCCATCCAGGGGGAAGGTTCCTCCATGAGGGGTCTCACCTGAGTCCCTCACTGGGGAATCTTTGATAGATATGCTAATTTTTGCAAGGCCTGTAATTGTATACGCATCACATTGGGTGTGGCCATTTTCTTCAGTGGGCATTTCGGGGTACATTTCGATGTGCATTTCAGTGCACCGAAGGATCCTTGAATAAATACTGAGGTAAAACCCTTTTCCCTCTTAACTGTGTTCACCTCTCTTAATTTTAAGACCAGGAAAAGGCGTTACCTCGAACTGCTGGTGATGCTCTGCCTGATGCAGCCCAGGAGGCTGGTGGCCTTCTTTGCCTCCAGGGCACATTGCTGCCTCATGGGCAACTTGTTCCCTGCCAGGACCCACAAGGCCTGCAGTGCAAAGCTGCTTTCAGCCAGCTGGCCCCTGGCTGGAGGCTCCCACAGTGCGAGTCTCCCTTTCCCGACCCTATAAGCAGAGATGCTGCTGATCCCTCCCTCGGTGCAGCTGAGGCTGAAGGTCAGGAGGCTGAAGGTCTCAGAGAGGACCCAGCCACCCTGTCCCTCTTCACCCTGCGGCTGTGCAGGCTTCTGGCCTCCTCCTGCTGGGAGAGTTTCCGGGTGGTCACAGGCTCTTTCCCAGCAGCAGCAGGCACCCTGGTGTTCCTCAAAGGGTTCCCAGGAGTCCCCTGACAGTCTCAGGAGAAGTTCCCAGAAGACAGACAGCATCTCAAAGCATAGCCAGAAACCACTGCCTGGACTGTGGTGTCTGCCAGCTGTGCTGTGCTGTGGGGCTCTGTGGGACTGGAGGGAAGCAGCTGCTCTTGTGCAATGTTTTTGAGGGAAAAAAGTCTAAAAAATATGAGCATCAAGGAAAAGTAACCACAAACAGAGGAAGACAAATTATTCTTCTGTGGATAATAATATACACTTCTAAAAATACTTTTAGAGGTCTTATCAGTCCTTGAAATTTCTGAGAATGTTTGGGAATATTGATATATGAGCGTATTATTGTATTAAAGGCCTCTGAACACTTTTCTCTTTGAAAAGGAGAGATCAGATTAAGTCCCGTGGCTGCAGGGACTGTCAGTTCTCATAGTTGCTGCAAGTAAATTCTTAGTGGAGTGTTGTGATAAAGCTGAAATGCTTCATTCTTCCTTTATCGTGTTGATTCTTATAGTAAGATTTATAATGGCAAGCTTTAGTGAGAAGAGTCTTTCTGATTTATTAAAATAAAAATCCAGATAATACCCAATAATTCTGAAGTGAATTTTTCTAGAAGTTTCAGGTCATGGGAAGTTTTGACACTTTATTTCAATTTCTGTCAAAAGGAAATGCTGAAGAACTAAACAGTCATGCAGAACAGAAATTCCAGAATTTGGGCACTGTAACATTCTTTGAGATAGAGATTGTGGTGTTTCTTTCCTCTTCTGCCTATCCTATTAATTTCATATCTCTTATGAAGTTATATTTTAGTAGTAAAATCTGTACTGGGCAAGTAGATTTCAGTGTGTGCTATAATGAGCTTCATGTGGGAACAAAACCTCTGTGTTTGCAGAGTTGCTTGCATAGCTCTTCCATTTCTGGCTGCATCTTTCATGCTTGCTGAGTTTGAGCAGCACCACTTTATAAAGGTGCAGATTATCCCTGCAGTCTCTTACAAAGGCTGAATAGCTTTGGGAAACAAGATGAGTGCTGTAACTGAGAAACCAGTAGTTTAAATGCTTTTATGTTTAACATACTTAGTGTTTTCTCCTTTCTGGAGAATAGTTAATCATAGTGAACCGATTTTCTGTTGGTCTTGACAATGGAAACACCAAAAACCTGGAGCAAACTGGACTATGTTCCAAAGACGTGTGGCATTACACTCTACAAATTGATGTTAGCCAGAGAATATGGACAGAACTGATTAATCAGGCAGAGGGTTCAGTTTGGTACTCTGTTTTTCATAAAATAATTTTTGATCTGTTTTTGCAGTAGGCATCTTCTTTAAAAGATTCTTTCTTGGAAATTATAACACTTTCATTTGAAGATATTTTCCTATTTGAAGATTATAGGATTAAAACCCCCCAGAACTTACTGTGAGCAGTGTTTATTCCTGCTTTAGTGTGACAGGCATATGAAAGTAAAATTAGATTTGAGGAATAGAACAATTGTTATCTGGATCTAAATCCTGGGGTGAAAGACTGGACAAATAAACACAAAACTTTCTCAGAAATGTGTTCATCTTTTCCTAATTATTGCCTCTTAGAATTGCCACTCCAATAAGTAGGTGTGGACATGAAGGTTGTTCCATCTCCTTGGTTCTTCCTCTATCAAGGATCTCATATGACTTCTTTAAATGCAGCCATAAAATAAACAGCCCCATCCTTGAAAAGCTGTCATTTCAAATGCATCCTCCTACCCTGCAGGAAAAAAATTTGTGTGAAGGTAGGAAGGAGCTAACTTTCAGTACTGGGAATTTGCTTTGTGTGTTTTCCCTAAAGAGGTTCTTTATGGGGTAATAAATAAGTTGTTATAGAAAATTAATACTGCTGTTAGGAAAAATGAAATGAGAAGGGTATCTTTTTGTTTGTAGATAAAATTACTTAAAGCAATAAAAATAAAGCGTACCAGAGCCTTTCTCAGCAAAATTCAAACACAGTATGATTTAACACTAATTGGGAATGATTTATCCGATAGGATTTATCACAGGATTAATAATAGCCTATCATGTGCTGGAATGAAGGCCTTGTTTCATCTTCTTAGCTGCATTCTCAGTTATTTTCCAATTGAGATCATTGAAATGTGATCCTACCCTGAATAAAAACAAACTCTGGGTTCCTCCCCCCAGTATGAGACTCTCTGTAACACAATTTTATTTGTATGTCATGACATTCTGTTTCAGACATGCCTCTTTTCCGTGAATAACAACAACTTTTTAAGGGATATCTCTAAGAAACAACTACTGTGGGTCAAGGTCACTGGATTCATATCTCCCCAGGAGACACATTTTGAGCATCTGTCACTGAGAGCCTCACAGATGTTAAGTTTATTATGCATCCCTCATTTTTGGCACTCTCATTTGTTTCTCTGTAACCACTGCAAAGAAGTATTCCATTATAATTTCCAACAGTAGTCAGAAAGTTAAGCCAGAAAGTTAATCACTGGAAAAGTCATTACCAGGTCATCCTATGATTCAGTTCATGCCCAGAGCAAAATTATCACTACATAGTTCCACCCTACACCCTTTCTATTTTGTGGCTGATCCCGAAAATTTGCTCCTTGGGTGTGTCTTCTTCCCACCCACAGCCTTGGGGTGTGCCTGAGGACTCGTCTTGCTCTGGTTGCTCTCTCCCATGGATGCTGTGGTCCCCATCCAGGAAAATCACCAGTATACATTTGTGAATGCAAACTGAAATCCTATTTTAATTGCTAGGAGGGCTGAAACAAAAGCCTGGGGAGCTAAATCTGCACTTAACATTGTTTTTTCAAAGATGAAATAAATGAGAATCTCACTGTATTTTAATAGAATTTGGAAACTAATTCACTTGTTTACCCTCTTACAAAATTAAGCACTTGGAATACACAAAATTTCAGAGTAAAGTGTAACTAATTTGGAAATATAGGAGTTAAAACCTCTGACAAACTTTAAAACATTTCATCACCATTCAGAAGAAGGTGCCAAAACCTCAAGATAACTCACAGGCATACTCCAGTGCTCTAAGACATTGAGCATCTTCTTTGCTGCTGCCAAGCCTAGCATCTTTCACTACAAAGTATGACAGTGAAATGACATTTAAGAGACTGTGTCTGGTAAACTGAGATCAAGAGTGACATCAGTCCTGAAGCAGCTGCACAGTGGGTGATGCCTGATAATTTTTTCAAGTCATTTGATTCTTCCATTAAGAACCAGATTTTCAAGAGAGTTCATAGCTCAGTAGCACCATCTGCAGCTCCCGAAGCTAAGGCCAGGCTTGAAAACACACCTCCCTATGGACACTTTCCCCCAAGGTTGTGGAAAAACTCACTAGTACTGCACCCATGTGAATTGGTGAACACCACAGCACTAACTTGGTGGAGAACTAGCTGGTCTCTTAGACCTTCCCATTGCTTGCTTGTAAATATCTAATCCAGCACTGCCCTGAACCATTCATAGAAAACTTTGAATTCTGCTTAATACAGTTTGGCTTCTGAAGAGGTTCTAGAAGTGGAAAAGCAATTACGTAGCTCAAACCTGAAGTGCTTTAATAGATTTATATGAGGAAGTTTTCACAGTGGTTTTCCTCTGTGCCTGTATTCAACCAAGGCTATTAATAGGGTAGAAATGTTTTGGTAAGTCTCATGAACTTTCACATCGAACTGAGACAGAAACTTTTTTAAGTCTTGAAGAAACTCTTGTGTACTTCTCTGTGACTTGCTCTGCTTACCTCTGTTCTTCATGTTTGTTAGGAAAAACAGGAAAGGGAATGGTCAAAATGCAATTTGAGGAGCTGTTCTCACGGTGATCCTGACCTGCCTGGCAGCCAGAGACATCAGAAATTGCCTGAGTACTTAGCTTTGCTTTATAGAAGAAAGGACCAAGCATGTTTCCAATTACAACTGGTAAGCACAGTAATTAATCCAACAAATATAGCTAATTTTTAGCTGGCAACAACTAACAATACATATTGAGAGATGTGTTCATTGTTTGAAAGCCAGTGAATACTCTACTCAGAAGTAATGTAAGTATAAGAGGTAACTAGCTAGAAATGTCTGAAATATCAGGGGTTTGACTTGTGCCAGTGATTCACCGTTTATGACTGCAGGTATTACTTCAAGGATTCAGCATGCTTAAAAACTGTGATCATTTTGTCAAGTAATGAAGAGAATTAAAATAATGTTACACCAAAAGAAGTATGACTTTGCATATACTGAAGATTCTCAAGCATCTTTTTTAGTCTTCAAACATTTTTCTTCCTTGTACCAGCATGATACCAACATAAGCTTAAAACTCTGCTTGTCCTCATCCCATGCATGCACATTAACATACATGAACACATTCACATGATTTTACGGAGGAGCAGTTATACAGTGCTTGTTTCCATTGGTTTTACTCCATGAGGAATAGTTAGTGTTCTGTTTCAGACATTTCTAACTGGATATCTCTTACAGTCATTAGCCTCTTCCACCAATATATTTGATTATGCCTCATAACTAAAATTAATAAATTTACTAATTCAAGACATCAGTTTTTATCATATGCTCCTGAAAACATTCTCTGTTCCCCTGTGCCTGGGGAGACTACGGGACTGTCTTTATGGAGAGTCTTCCGTGCATTATGTTTATGAAGCAGTGTCATTCACATTCCCAAATCTGACCACTGGTGTATCCTTCCTTCTCATCCACTCATCCATTTTAAGGTGTTTCGTGTTGGAACCCCACTTTGCCCACAGTTTCTAATTTGATTTGTAATACTTTCTGTCTTGCATTTCACTTGAAGGATCTTGCATCGTCCAAGAGTTTGTCCAGACATCCCTGTCTCACTCTCATTTCACCTTCACTCCCTCATTCCCACATTTTAACTTGTTCAGTATGTCCCTAATACTATTACCACACAATAGACTATCAAACAAGAAAAAGGATAGAACTGACACTGTCAGACTGAACCACTGTTTAAAAATCTTTAGTTTTGTTACCATGATTTCATGTCTTAATATTTTCCTACCTTTCAGATTCTGTGGATTTGACTTTATTTGTTATGCTTTTTTTTTTTAATTTGAGAAGAAACTTGATAAAGCAATTTATTTGAGTTACCTCAGAATTGCCTACCTTTCTCTATGCTTCCATAATTTTCTATATTAATTCACGTATGGTTTTGAACCTTGTAAAGTTGAACACACTATTAGAGAGCAGTAGAGTCAAGGATTAAAAGTTTCAGAGAAGCGGTTAAAATTAAAGGGGACGTCTGTATTTCTGATTTAAATTACAATGAGGACAGAAAACAAGATCAAAAAATATTTACAATGATGCTTTGTAAAAGTGCAGCATTACAGGGAATCAAGTTACGCATGGTAAACAGGGTAAACAGGCAAATGCCATAAATCCAAGAAATACCTAAAAAGCAGAGAAGCACAGTAACTCGTTATAAATAGCCTTGATTCAAAAGACTTAACTTTCTTTCTGTTTTGGAGCATATTTCACAGCAGTGTCTCATGTGCCTTGAAACATAATTGGCAGGAAACGTAGTACAAGGTCATGTAATGCCCGTTTTCAAATATGGTATCCTAGAACCCTGCTCTCAGCTGTGCTATAAATATCATGTTGGCTGTCCCTCCAAGAGGTGATACAGCCTTGCAAGGAAAACTGCCTCGGTTCCAGCACTGGGTGTAGCTTTGGGTATTGGCGTGATCATCCTTGTGCCCACAGACAATTCAGGTTACCAAACACTTCCAGGAGAGTGCCCATGGATCTGACTGACACTTCATAGGCATGACTAAAATGTACAGCATTGTTTGCATCATTTGGTGGACTTCCAGATGTTTTTTTCAGGATCATATGAGTGTTTGTCAGTTGCGTTTGGCTTTGGCTTGCCTCTTAATAAATAGGAAATAGAAAATTAATATTGGCTTTGTTAATTAAACACACTGTCCTCTGTTTAGTACTCAAATAGCAAGTCATCTACATGTAGCAACTCTCAGACGTTACCGATTTTCCTGAAATAAGGCTACGTGCTGAATGAGTCTTGCCTTTGTGACAATTTCCCTGTTTGTTGATATTAAAATCTACTTCCCAGGAACACAAGTCCCATGCAGTCCAGAACAGCACGTACTGAGCACAAGCCATACTGATTTTGAGCGACCTTTAACACAGCAATGGTAGCCCACAAAAGGGAATTTCCATTTTCTTGGTATGTAATCACACCGAGAGAAACACAGAAGAGGCATTTATTAAACAAGGTCTACAAATTACTACCCCAGTCCCACCCCAGTACCAAGTGAAACTCCAGTCTCTTTGAGTTTCAGGTGTAAAGCTTGATTACTGAAGACCTCATCCTGCCTGTAAAGCAATGTAGTGTCTGAGGAACATAAACCAAGAAGGAATGTGTCTGGAGAAGTGTAGAGTATTTGTGTGCTGACAGGGTGTCTGGCTGGCTCTCCGTTAAGATTTTTTGAACATCCTATCAATCATGCATGTTTTGCCTGTCAGTCCGTGTTACTATGTATGTTACTACTTATATCTTTCCTCAAATACAGCTGTGAAGACTCATTTTTGCCTTTATGGGTCTATATAAATCCTACGACTGTAGGATTAAGACTAGTGATGTGGAGTCACTGATGCATGCTGCAGCACAAATAACGTATTGGTAATAAGGTAGCTCAGCACAGCAGACAATTTTTGGAGGCTGTTAACTTTATAAACAGAAATCATTTCAATAACTAATAAAAATAATGTAATAAGGACAGTCTAGTCAAATGTCTGTGCCCTAATGAAGTGTCTCATTTGCAGCCAGGCTTGAGTAAACATCCTGCAGTTAGAAGAAATTCCATATTGGTATGGTGAAGAAAATTCAGAATGCCAGACTTCTAATATCGGTGTGTTCATGTCTCTTGTTCAAAATTCAAAGGGACAAAATTAGAGCAGTTTTTAACGGGTTTCCCAGATATTCAACCATGCACCCCTGGAAAGTCATTGCATGAGGCAATGGCTAAAACTCATTCCGTACTATTAGTACCATACATAATACTATTCCATACTATTCTACCGAGAGATCCCCGATCATGTTGGCAGGCAAGACTGATTTTCCTCAGGTCAGTGTAGTCAGGACTATGTTACCCATTCCTCCACTGCCTGTGGAAGAAACATTCTCATAATTATTCCATCATCTTGTCCTCCAGTGCAAAACCAGTGCAAAGGTCCAAGGTGCATCAATCATACTATATTTGTCCTCCAAGTTATTTGCTGACATATAGACTGTGCAAAGTCCATTAACTCGTAGTGGGGCAGCAGGAAGCGCTTAGACTGGATTAAGTTGAAGTGCATTACATTTTCAAGGGATAGAAAGAAATACGTGATGTTTCGATTCCTTGGGAAAAATACTGGAAAAACCCACTAGGGAATGAAAACCTTTTGTCCATCCAGAGTCAGGTATCACTGTTTTGTCAGTCCTTCTGGTACATTTACTATTTTGATGTCATAGGCACATTCTTAGTACATAGGTCATGTGAACATGACTTACGAAGCTCTATTTTTAGCCTGAATGAACACACATTTTATGAGAGGAAGAGTTTTCTTCACATAAAGAGCTTGCAAATCATGTGAGACTTACTTTTTTCCCACAGACTTTTACACATATGTTGCAGACATTCAGAGTAACAAAAGTGTTTAATCTGACTGGCTAGGACAGCTGCATGAGTTAAAATACAGCTCTAACTTCATTGGTAGATATCTCTGTTACCAGATGTTCAACTTGCTCATCCTCATATGCACTGAAAACTGTGTAAATTAAAGAATAATCTGTGATTACATTGTGCTCTGTACTCTATTGCACTGCAGATTGTAGCAATTGTCGCAAAAACTTCCCAAAAGCTGAGGAGCTAACTATAGCTCAAAATACTCTCCATTTGCTCTGTCAACCTTCTTTGCTCATGAAGAAAATGGTTTGGTTATGGCTGGATAAATGGTATTTCTATTTCCTCACTGATTTTGCATGATTCTTCCTTAGAGCCAGCCAGAGGTTCCCCAGGTTGCTGGTCAAGGTATGTGAGTATTTTGCCTCACAAGAAGGAGAGACATGTCCACAGTTATGAGAATGCTTATATTAACTTCATGCAATACGCCACTCTTTCTTTTCCCTTGTCCCACAAGGGAAATATAAATCCCCCCAAACATGTCACAGAGGAAATGTAAATTAGGATTTATTTCAATGCCACTTTTCAGTTTTGACTGATGAAAGCCCCTTGCAAAGCATAAGCTGCATTGTCTTTATGTGTTCTCCACTTGACTTCACCAAAATGGTTCATAAACCAGTGCACTGGAGTCAATTGTCTCCTCTTGTCCTCTAGTAGTTTTGTGGGTTTTCAATGTATTCTAGCTTGTGAAACAATAAATTTTTTCTGTGGAAGCTATGGACCCTGAATTAAAAAAATTCAGACCCGTAATAGAGTACTCTTATTTTCCTTAGGGTGTAGTTGCACTGATATTTTTTTCAATAGGAAAAATGTCAGAGAAAACCTATACCTCTCCCATAATGCTTCTTGTTTCTATGCTGTACACCAGCTCCTCAGTTTTTTTTATGCAGCAGATTGTTGATTCAAACAATGATATGGTTAAAAAAATAATCCTGGTAGAAGAAAAATCATAGAATCATAGACTGGTTTGGATTGGAAGGGACCTTAAAGATTATCTAGTTCCAGCCCTGCTGCCACAGGCAGGGACACTTTTTACTAGACCAGCTTGCTCAAAACAGACAATTCAGGCATGTATTATCCAAGACAGCATTTGCATCCAAAAAAAGAAAGGAAAGAAATTCCAGTTTGTTGTGAATGCTGCTTATCATTTACCCAGTGAAACTGTTAGTGTTCCAAAAAAACCTGATGGTAGCCAGCTGCTGTTCCTCTGCTAATTGCAGAGTTAATGTAGAGGTGATCAAGCAGCTTGTGATGGTGCAGAGCAGGAAAGGAGTGAAGCACAAGTCTTCCCGGCCAGCTGTTTTCAGCAATTGCCAGCATACTCACTGCCATGGCTAGGCAGAGTCCATCTGCCTGTTACCTACTAAAAGATCATTTAAACATCTACAAATACTTTTTCTTTGTTTAGTGTTTGCACAGTCACTTGCCAATTTATGAAAGGCTGGATGAGCACCTGTGAAATGGAAATCATGCCCCTGTTTACCGAACAAGTGGTTCATCACAACTGGCCTTACTGGACTCTCTTTTGCTGCCCTTCCCTCCTTGCTGTCACTGCCTGGGGTGTCAGCACCAGCATTTGTATGCCTGCTCTGCCACTCAGACCATGAATCTAGTGTTTGTTTGTTCTTGGTGGTTTGTTTATTTATTTGTTTGTTTATTATTTTTCAAAGTTTTCTTGAAAGCCCTTCCCAGGCACAGGGTGGGAACCAGCAGGCAGGAGGGAGAGAGGGTTATGGGTTATTTTATATCATTATCTCTATCAAACATATTGTAGGCTTAATCTGCAGCCCAAGTGTGGATTGAAAAAACCTGCAAAGATTAATGTAGAAATCGGGGAACATGAAATTACCTGAATTAAACTAGCCCACATTTGTTTCACTACACAGATAAGTTATCAACCCTTGGGGAGAAGTAAGTTTTGAAACATGAGATTAGGAGACCCAAGACACAGATTTAGGATTCTACCAGTTGAATTGCTAATTGGATTAGAGTTTAAAGCCTTATGAGACTCAGGCACAAAGACACAGTTTTTACAGTTCCTTATTCACCTTCCTCTGAAAAATATCGGTTTCTTCCAGGTTACTCAGTTCAGTGTAATGACTTTGCAGCCTAAAGTGGTAACACTAGTGAACAGCACAGCTTTTCAGAAAAGTTGAAACAAGAAGCAGAAAGAAAACAAGTATGCCTTGTTCATAGAAACAGGTTTTGGTTTCATTCTTCCCATTTGGGAAAGTGCGAAATTAACTTAGAAATAAAAATACTGTGTTGGTAGATGTAGATACTTTTGGTGCTACAAGGAGCAACCAGAATACAGAATAGTTCCTTTTATATATAATTTGTCATTAGCTTCCCTGTGAAGTATGCAGAGGAATCTTGAGGCCTTTGAATTACTAATATCTCGGAAAGAATCTATCCAGCCTCAAAAACTGGCCTCATTTAGGACTTAAGACACCAAGCTCCAAAAAGCTTCCCTGTGTTAAGCATTCACCAATTCAGCTTTTCAGATGCCTAAAAATGTTAAATTTGGTTTGACAGATAAAAATCCACTGTATATATATGTAAAGTAGGCAGAGAGAGACAGACCAGGAAAATTTGTATTGATATATGGATATTTATTTAAAAAATAATCCTCAGACAGAGGAATGAACTTTTTTATAGGGAAAGGGAGAAATAGTGTCTTGTAGATGCTTTCTTGTTATAAAATCAGGGAAATGTATACACTCAGAGTAGGAAATTTTTTTCTTTAGGGGGCCAGCTGGAAACATGGGTGTTAAAGGACAGACTAAACAGTAGTCCAACTATTTGGGTCCAGTTTCATCTTTACAGGTAAACAGTGTTCCTAGAATTTCTATAATTGATTAGGTTACTGTTATTTTTGGGAATATATAAATATTGGCTTTGCTGAGTCATCTCTGTATGGTGCCATCTGTTTTTACTATACTACAGCTTTCATTTCTCTCTGACCATTTTTCACTTGATGCATAAGTTTCATTACCATTAATGAAAATTCCAAGTTTGTGTCAGATGGAGTCTAAATCTTCAAGACTGGAAATAATAGCTTTAATATTTCCTGCAAAGATGTCTGGAGAGCAGACAGGTTCAGTTCTAATAGCTACTTCTTCCTTCCCTGCTCATTATACCCATGTATTTACCTCTAATTATAAATTGCTGTTTCCAGAGCTACCATACCTCTATTCAAGGATAAACACATTACACTTAACCAGAAGTACAATTTAGATTCTAAAATATGAAACAATTTGTAGTGTGCTTTGGGAAGTCTTAGAAATGTAATTTAGGTTAGAGAGATCTAGAATAAATAATTCTGTAAGCACATACAGACACAGATTTCTCAGAAGAAGTTACAAGGTTAATTATACCTATGTGACATGATGGGACGAGTCCAGGTCTTGAGATGCAATTGTGAGTCTCCTGGCTCCTCATTTACTCATACCTGCAACTGTTCCTGATTTTATAATCCTTTGGGCACGGGAGACCAAGGATTGTTAAGAATCTGCATTGCATTTACTTATCATTTATCTCTCTATTCTTATAATTTTAGGCTTAGCTATAAATACAAAAAGATAATTCCGTTTTAATCTACTGTAGAAATTTTGTATTGATAACATTTTTCACATCAACAGGTGGCAACAATATTTTTTTGATTCACCCTGGATAGGAGCCAGGCTGCCAAAATGTCACCTAATTTGAGACATAGACACCTAAATCAAAGCTGTGTGCATTTCACCTAGACAGCAACCTAGACCTGAAGCTCTCAAATACTGCCTAGTCCTGTAGGCACTTACCTACCTAGCCTGAAAGACCTTCAGGAATCCAGCTTTGGCTCCTGGAACATGCTCCAAAGAGGAGCAAACATTCCCTAGGAGGATAAGCAGGCTGTACTTACGTAATGATCCAGGTTTAGGCAGAGAGTTAGCTACAGTCTGTGCAGCTCCTGGAAGAAGAGGTATTACATATGTTTTTGCATTTAACCTTTAGTGGATAAAGCACTCACTACCACCTTAAACTTTCTGCCAGTCTACAGTTTCCACTCACTCTTCCACCCCTGAGGAAATGTGCTCACCAGCATTCCTACGAGGCTAATATTCTGAGTCTGGACTTAGGTACCAAAGGATTTTTTTTCAGTAATCCTCAATTCTTTCTCCATTCTGTGTCAGATTTGAAGCAGGGTGGATGCTGCACTAGAATTGGCTGGTGAACAACACCTGCATACTCAGCCTCCCGGTCTGTAGGGCTTGAACAACAAAATCTGATTCAACTGAAATGACATTTTAGACATCTGAAATTATTCTTCGAGTTCAGGTTCCATTTATAAACATGGTTGTGGTAGTTCTTTAAAGATGAACTGAATTGTTCTGTTCCCTGCTTTATTGGCCAAGGCTTGCCTTAAGTGTTGCCATGATGGTTTTGCAATAGTTGAGGTGCCAAAACTGTGTGACTTGTAACAGGACACAAACCTGTGCTATTGAAAGTTTATATGTTATGAGTAGTGGTGTGCTTAAAGACAGTTTCTTCTCATAATTCACCTACTCTTTGCAATTCTGTCACTTTTGCAATTAATACTGTAAAAAGAATTAGGATAACATTTATTGAAACAAGATCCGATTACCTCCACTGCAAGATACCTTTTCTTTTGCTTGCATTTTCCCATTTTTTCATTTCTTTCCTGATGTAAAGATTTGCATTAATTAGAAATCTCTGTCCCTACATAACTCATAGCTCCTGATACTACCTGCCTTTTGTAGCAAATTCTCTTTTATATTCTTCTGTTCTTCCACATTTTTTAATCCTGCCTTCACTTCCATAAGAACAAAACCAAACAAGCAAAGAAAAAGAAAGAGCAAAACCAAACAGCCAGAAAAATTCCCTGGCTGAGCAGAACACAAGATGACATGATCTTTTCTTTTGCAAAGGGAAGGAAAAATATTTTTGAGTAATGGAGAAAAGGAAGAAATCCTCAAAGCATCAGTAGAAACCAACACTAGCACTCTTCTCCAAGAATATAGATCTGAAGTTGTGGAAATCCTTAGGCTAAACAGGATCTAAACCACAAGGTTCCCTTTTCTTTGTTGAAAGGACTTATGATTAGGTTATGAATCCTATGAATGAATTTTTTTAGAAAAGCAGCAATTACTAGATTTTTGTGGGCCTGAACCAGTTGTGAGTCCCAGAAGAGGCAGCATTATTTCTCCTAGTTTTTGGATAATGAGCCACAACAGGCAGGAGTTCAGAGTCCAGAAACTTAGTTCAGATTGTACTGATGTAGAGCGAGAGTTCAGGATCCTAAACATCAAGGGAGGGGCACACAGCAAATTTTGATGCTTTCAGGATCAGTGAGGCACTGAGCAAAGGCATTTACGGCCTTTGGATCCCAAAGTTCATATAAATGCTTTTCCAGAGTGCTACAGCCCTTTGCTGTCTGTTCCCCAGTGCCTTCTCTTTGTTCTCCTGTGCCTGAAACCTGCTTAAGACAGTACTCTGCAGCCAGGAATCCCAAATACTTCAATCTCTGGATATCCTGATGCTGCATTACTAATGTCAGCCCTCTGCTCACTCCACAGCCGTGGCACATTAATCCTGGCTTGGAAGACTTTCAGCTCTCTGTAAGACTACAGCAAAACAGTTTAAAGAAAAGAGACCTGTTCAGAAGCTGTGATCTGATCCATTCTGAGGAGGCAGTTCCAGCTAGCCACGGGGTAGCTATTATCTTCCACCATTCAAGCAAGAAGAAACAATTAAATAAAAAAGCCGCAAACACAAAACCCAACAACTTGTAATGCTGGGGAGAGAAATTTAGTACCTGTAGCGCAATTTAAAGAAAAGCAGCTCAGCAAAGATTAAAGAGAATGAAAAGCAACAAGTCCTACTTGCTGCCCAAATTTACGCCCAAGATTTGTGTGATATTTGCTGCTGAGGTTTGTGGATTTGAAGTCTAAACTCTGGAAGAATAATGCTCATCAAGTTGACAGGAGGAATTATTTCAGACCTCTGGAATTAAAGGCATGCCCAGCCCCAAACTCTGCAGCCATGAGCATCTGACAGTGCTGAGGATGTTCCAGCATGAACTGCAAGACTGGTACCCTTCTCCCCCTAAAGTGAGCTGAAAATGTTGTCAGGGACTGCCCCATGCTACATTCCCCATCTGAACACTAGAAAAAAATATGTGGGTTAGTTTCTGTCTGCATGGGTTGTTGCAGACTGTTTCCTTCTCTTTAATATTTGTAGATAAATAGGATTTACAAAGTACCTCGATTTTAGCCTGTGCTGAAATCTGATGAAGCTCTACCACAGGTACAAAATCAGGCTAGTACCAGTTGTGAAACCCCACAATCTTCACTGGGAAAACATCCAGGCCAAATAGGGGTGTAACCAAAAAATGAGACCCTGTAGATAGAAAAAGCCCTCACCCCCCAAATACAAATAATATAAATATATAAATATATATTTTAAATATAAAAATAAAATTTAAAAACAAACAAACAAACAAACAAACAAACAAACAAACAAATAAATATATTAAAAGGTGATACATTGTGAAGCTGAGAATGTATGTCAGGAGAAAAACCCAGCTCATAACCAGACATGCAGGAACATGTAACATCGAAGTTTCTTATACATTTATTGAAATGTATTTTTTGAGATTAATTTTCTTTACAAATCTTTGGCAAAGTAAACTGCAGGCCTCTCAGTACCACCGCTGGGAATGCCTTGCTTCTGAACTATTGCTGCTGCTGTTGCAAATCCCACATAGCTCAGTTACACCCAGTTCTGACTCGACTGATGATGACACAAGATGGACATTCTCTCTTGGGTGCTGGGGCAGGTCAGTAGGATGTTTCATTTGGATGCTTTCCCTCTGTGTCAAATTTGGTAGTTACTATTGCTTTGCTTTTTGTTGAATGGAACAGGATTGTTTTGTTTGATTTCTTAATTGCAATGACTTTCTGAAATCAATATGATTCCATAGAAAAGACCAGGAGCGAAGGTTCTTTTTGGGCTGTTACTCATCTTCATTTTAAAGTGCTATGTTGTCTTCAAATTACGTGACTGACACTGTTCAGCAGTCATTGCCATTGGGTGCTAATGAAACTAAAAACCAGTTTGAGTTTAAAGAGCATTTGAGTGAAGTGTGAGGGAGATGGGGAGCCTGGGATTCCCCAGGCTGGCAGGGCAGGGCCTGGCACCAGAACTGGGCTTTTCTTATTAACTTACATTAGTCTTATAATGTTATAATTACGTTATTACATTAACTTATTTCTCATTAACTGTACATTAATTTTCTTCTCACAAGCAGAAGAGGTTACTTAAAGATTTTCTAAATAAGTTCATAGATTCCAAGTATTCCAGCCTATGTGCTTGTGGTATTTCATTTTAGAGATAATGGGAAATTTGTGTTCCCGAGATCAGACGTCGTGAATTTGACCTTCATCTGCAGACAGAGTTTAGTTTCCCACCTCATTTTTTTTGTATTTGTCCTTCTGTTGGGCACAATCAATAAACAAAGCCTCAGCCTAAACCAAACACAGTTGACAGCAATATGGAAGATGATGACAAAATATAGAAATACATCTTTCATTATATTGCTTTATAGATTCCTTTGTTTAATCCTATGTGTAATTAATTCTTTAAGTATGCTTACTCAAGGTTATTGAAAATTGATTCCTAGTAATTTAAATTGACTACTATTGAATTTTATTTGACTTAATAAACTAATTTCAATGCAGTACTTTACTTGAAGAAAAACTCAAAAGTCTATTTTCACAAAATATTTCTTGTATTATCTACTGGACATACTTCAATTCTTATTTCAGAATTTAGCTCAAAAGAGTCATAAGGGCTCATGGAGGTACAGTAAGAACCCTCTAACTTTTCTCTGATGCTCCCAGTGAGGGCTGGTACCAAATGGATTCCTAAAGTCTTGAATCACTTGCTTAATAGCACAGAATTGATGGCTCAGTAAAATCCAGATATTGGTAAAATAATTACATTTCCAATCTGGACTAATGGATTTTTAAAATGTAGCAAATTACATATCTGTCAAACATGGGCTCAGTTAAAATCACTTAGTGATTTAATAAAACGTAAACCAAAAATTAAATAGTAATGATTAATACAAGCTATCATTTCTTTTATTGGCCTTACACATTTTTGAAGTTGGAGTTTATGGACATGTCTCCTCAGTTTCCATAACTCCTTATCATCAAATGGAATGCCCATATATAGACTGTATATCAGTAAAGTTCTTATTTCACACAATATTCACACAATAGCAAGCAGCCCTAGCAGGCCCATTGCCCTCGTTTCTCAGGAAGTCCCACGACTGAAATGTCAAGAAACCCAAGTGCAATTTCACAAGCTCCTCGTAGCAGGACATAGTTTGCTGCCAGCAGAACTGGTTCAAAAATTAGTAATTTTCCACTCTTTTTAGAGAAAATATCAAAGAATTTAAGCAAATTAGGCTATGATTGTGGCCTATTAATATTTGATATCCCGGGCCATGTGGGTAAGCTTTAAGATGTTGGCTGAGAATGAAGGCGTGACTTGAGCACACCTTCCTGTTCATCCTCCCTGCACTGGCCCTACTTCTTTGCCAGCAGTGAGGGACCAATGCTCACCTCTTTGCGATGATAATGGAAGGATATTTGATTATTTGAAGGCAGAGGTTTGGACTTTGAAATATTTGTCCTCTGGGAAGTATAGGAAAATTTAATTACTGTTGCATGGGGACAATTTTATGGTAGTGAGTAGAAAGCATGTCTTGGTGTGTGTTTTTTTGGAGGAAGTAAGGAGGAAATGACTATGTTTTAAAATGCTGCCCAATGCATCTGCATCAGGGCATGTAGGGTCTATTTAAAAAACATTAAAAGTTTTTTTCTGCTAAATCCTGCTGCATGCCTTGAGTTGATTTACTTTCTTCAGTAAGTTGTACAGCCGAGTCTGGGCCACTGTCAGGGAAATAATGCACGGCTCAGAGATGCCAGAGATGTAGTGTCTCCCCTAAACATTTTTCTTATGCTCAATTTGGGAAACAAATACAAAAATCCACTCTCTCTTGAAGCCTCTAGGCACTGTTAATGCCAGAATTGGAAGTGTCAAATGTGGCTCTCTCCACAGTCACTATTATGTATCTCCAAGGCTTTCAGACAACTGGCTAAATAAGAAGATGAATCACTGTCATCCATTTAAAAGGTAGAGAACAAAGAGCATGTCAAGGATGGTGTGAGAACCTCTCTAGCAGTTACCTTTGAGCTGAAACTATTACAGGCTCTATAACAAATTGCTTGCCTACAGGCAAGGTCACTCCTATTAATTTGTATGGATTGCCCTCAGTTCCTTGAATCCATGAACTATGCAACCAAAGGCAAGCAATAAGCTTCACTAAATCAGTGTTTCAGCCTTTAATAATATCCACAGCCTTTATGGAATCAGCTCAGTTTTAATTAAAGCTTATTGAAATTGATTCTGAACAAACCTTGGAGAATATGTGTCAATAAGTAATGTCTTTAAAGGACAAAGTGTTACAGGAAGACTAAAAGAGACAATGGATCACTGGATCTATTTCTGGTCATTCTCTGCACCAGGAAAGACTGTTTATCACTTCTGGATTGCATCAGTGAGAATTCCATGGGTTCAGCCTCTCTAATTGTAAAATTTCAGGAAATTCAGTGGTTTGCTAAACTACTGCAATTTCTCTTCAGGTAATTTTGATCCTCTTTTCCTGTGTTTCTATCATTCTCTTTGTGATTGCTCCTCATGCACACATGTCTGACCTAACCTTAAATTTTCTAGCATAATCTCAGCAACACACAGCTCACTGTTGGCTGCAACACTTGGCCAGAGGTACCTGAGATGGCCTTCTACTTGACCTCCAGAAACCAATGGTGAGGATTCTGTGGTCTGACAGGCCTTGTGTAACACCAGCCTGCTCTGTAAGGCTGTCTCAGAAAACTGTGGTGCCTCAAACAGCACAGAACTTGTGTTTATGTAACTGAGCTGAGCTCAGATCATCAAGGTCGCTGCTGTTGAGGAAAAACTAGAAACTCAGCTTTTTTCTGCTAATTCATCTGCCCTTGAAAGCTTCTTTGCCCAAATGGCACTTTCAGTAAAATTCTGAGCATAGGTGACACTGGTATTAGGAAAAAGTGCCAATTTATGATTAGAATAGTGCTTTATCATCTGTGATGACAGCAATCATTAGGGGTCAAAATCTAGTCACTTAACAGTTAGCTAATTTTTGTTTGATCTCAGTTTTCACCTTCTTCACACCTAACAAAATAAAAACTTTTGAGTTATAATTTTTGCAGGCTAACAGATGAAGTAATACACTAGTTCTTGCAGCATTTTGTCTTAGCTTAACATTAATGTAATATAGCTGTAATATTCAGCCAAGTTTGAAATTTTCTTTCTAAACTTCATTTAAGGCACAGAATTCTCATAGAAATAAATTTTATAGTTCAGTTTAGGTCTGGAATTTTATATTTCCTGAGTTTTATTTCTTTTTCATTGTGAAAAATCATCTGTCAATCTCTGTGTAATCTTTTACTTAATCTCAAAACATGAAGCCACCTCATAATCTTGTAATTTTTTTCTTAAAAAGAATGAAGATATTTCTCATCAGTTATCGTCTTAGTTGGTGTAACTGAGACCTACAGTTACTATGTTAGCCTGCACTGGTGTATGAATTTGTAATAGCTCCCAAAGCCTGTTTGTCAAGAACTTTCTCATTAAAAGTAATTTTCTAAAAAAGCATCTACAATTAAATATTTTAAGTTACTGAGGTAATTTAGCAACTACTGAAACAATTGGATTAAACTATTAACTATTCAACAGTAAAAAAAGCTAGCTTATTTTCAATAGGAAATAATCACTTTTCCTCACTTATGATTTTATACTGTGCTATACCAAAATAACTTTCATGAGAGAGAACACCATAAATTTATAAAACTTCCTGAGAAGAGTCCAAAAGCCAAATCTTTATTTCATGTGAACTGTCAGAAGATTCTTACTGGTGTTTGAAGATGTCTGATAAAATTATATGGGAATGCAATACACATTTCATGATCTCAAGGGCTTTACAAAAAACACTACTTTGCAATTTTCCACATGAATTGTTCATATAAAAACTCCAACATAATTTCCTATTTATTTAGGGAGAACTCTGGTTGTTAAGAAAGTGGTTTGAGTGCTGGCACACAATAAATCAGTGAGTGGCTGGAACCTAAAAGGCGTCAGAAGTTTGATTCTCATTTTGCAGCTTCCCTTTCTCCTACAGTCCCTCTGCCTTGTGCCATCTTGCACCTATGCTTGGTAACAGCAGCAACATAAAGCTGTGCAGTTTCCAGCAGAGAAGGCTGTGAGCTGGGAGGCTCGGTGACCTGCACCCCGAGCACAGCTGTAGCGGGTCACACAAGGGTGCAGATGCAACCTCCTCGAGAGCCTGACTGCCAAAATTCCTAACCTTACATTAGCCCACGAGGATAGGCTGCCCAGCCTCGTGGTAAAAATGGCTCTTGCTTTTATTAAGGTTGAATTTCATTTCTGCTGCCATCACAGTCTTATCGTTGCAGAACTGTAAGAGTTTTTGCCTTACCAAATCAGGACTGGAGAAAGCACTCAGGCAGCAAGACTCACACGTAGTGATTGCCAGGCACTTGGAAGTATAAAGGGTGGATTGTGGGTTCTTCCCTTCATTTAGAAATTAGCTTAATCTACCTTAATATTTGTCAGCCATTGCTAACGTTGAAGGATTTTTAATAAGGGATGTAACTGTGATTAATGGGTGATAAAATTATCTTTAAAATAAAAATTCAGCAGTTAATGTCAGCTATTGGCTTAATTTGCTAGTTATGTAGTGATGCTAATGCTTTAAGTGACAGAAAATTATTTTCTGGCTCTAGTAATTGCTTATCTTCATATGACAGAGATTTTCTGTACTTATACAAAGTTAGTAGATGCTCTGTTGATATATTTACTTTCTGGCAAAGATAGCAGAAAAGCTAAGCCATATAACATAATGTTGTAACTTGTCCCAGTAGGATCAAGCTACATAAAGAAAAACAGGCTTCCCACTGACTTCAGTGGGAAAACCAACAGCTCTTAAGCACCAATTTTGATGGAACTATTGCGTGATGTTTTGATACTAGGAACTTCTGCAAGGTTGAAAACAGAGTGACTGTGTTTGGAGCAGTGCTTCTACTTACTTGTTAAGTGCTGACTTTATGGCTGAGAGCGAAGCTAGAGATGATGAATGAACCAAAACCTAGATTACACCTCTTCTGATGCAGCCTTACCTTGAGTAGGCAATTTTAGCTCAAGGAGAGAATTTACAGCCTGGATCTGCCAAAAGAGTTGGTCCTACTACTTCCTCCTCTCTTGGCCATACTTTCCTCACTTGGCACTGGCACTCATCAGATTCTGTGGTGAGCTCATTCAGCTCCTTAAACTGGCAAAAATGATGCATTTGTTTCTGATAGGTTCGTTCTTCACTGATTTAGTGAGCAGAATTGGTTCATCCTGATGTCAACTAGAGTGGTTTCAAGGGAGGGGCTGGGATGTGAAATGAGGAAAGCTGAACTGGAAAGGGAGGAGAAAGAAAAGGAAGGGGAGACAGGCTTTACCATTTGGTAATAGCTCTTAGAGCTTCTCAACCCATTTGTAAAACTTCCAAGCCAGTATAGTGTCTCTTAGACCATTCCCTTTCCATAATGTGTGAAGAATAAAACATCCATTTGTCATCCCTTCTAACTGAACTCCTGTTTGCCTGAAGTTTAGGTGGTAAGAAGGCAAAATATGTTATACAGGGCAAAATAGGACTTTGAATAATGGGGCAAAAATATAAAAAAGGTGTACAGTAAAGAAATTCCAAGGAAGAAGTAATTTGGAAAGTGACACAGGAGCAGCCCAGAAGGTAGCATGAACAAGGGAGTTAAAGTTAAGGGCACTTAGAGAAAGCTACAGGGACAGCCTCAAAAGACAAACCTGAGGCTGATGTTGAATTATTTTGTGTACAGGATGAAAGCCAGGCGCTATGAAAGCAAGTGCCTATGTGAGCAGATACAAGGCATGTAAGCCTAAGGCATGTGTCTGTTCAGTGGGAGACAGAATTGGGACAGAGCATGTTTTGACTTTTTTTCTTTTCTCACCAGTATATTGTGCTTGACCTTAAAGTCTGTCTCCATTTGCAGCTAATGAACTAAATTTCATTTAACTGTAAAGCATTTGAAGGAGGCATTATAGAGTACTGCAAATTTTATCTTTTTATTCTTGTGGATGCAGTTGGCTTTCTAGTATTTGTTGCTGAGGATTTTTAGGATCAGGTCTAGCAGCTGTATAGTATCAATTCTGCTATATCAGTTTGTTGAAAACATTTGGGCTTTTCCCCATTTATTTTTTAAATTCATTATTTATATCTGATGCAAGAGAAGATATTATAGAATATATAGAGACCAGAGTGACAGTTCTGTAATTCCCCTGAGCTTACTGAAAGAAAATAGTCCTCTTGGTATTCTGCAGCTCTCACTGAGTAAGAGAGCTAACGCATTCTGCAAAACATTCTGTGTGCAAATATCATCTCTACCCCTTCTCAGACAATAACAGATACGTGAGGCCATATTTGCAATCAAATATCTCACTCTCACATACACTTTGGCAATTCAAGAGTGTATGAGAGAAAGAAAAGACAATGTCCTACACACCTGGAATCTAAATGGAAGGAATTTTAACCAAATACATCACTTAACAGCCAAAAGCTGTAACGTACTTGTAATGGGAAAATGAGTTAGGCAGGACTGTTAGCTCAATTCCTGCTTAGATTTGGCCTAATACCCAGCTCATGCTAAAGCTTGATGCGTGCTGGGAGCAGTGCCTTTAGGTCAAAGCAAGGACAACACGTAGGCAGGACGCGAGGGCCTGAGTGGGCTCAAGGTCATCATGCAGCCACTGCCACCTGCAGCTCGCTGTCTCCTGCGAGACCAAACTCCAAGCTCAAAGTTATGAATGTGTCACCTTACCCAAAATGTTCTGGAAGCAGATCCAACAGCAGCTGGACTGCTGAGCCTTTTGTGCTTGGTGGGCATGGCTGTGGTGAGGCAGAGGATGAGCTCTCTCACTGTCAGCCTGTAACTTGCGCGTAGGTGCACAAGGTACAAGTTGTAAGTTATAAATTAGAGAACTTGTGAGTTAGAAACCTCATGAACTAAGCAATGAATCAGTGAGTCAGCTGTGAGACTAGTCTGTACAAAGGGGACTGAGCCCTTTTTTGTCATGTTTGTTTCCTTTTTTTCTTTTCCACTAAGCTTATCAAAACAAATTTAATTTACAGTGTACACTGTCCTGTAAATTTGAGATCCAAACACACCATGGAAGTCAGGCTCCAGGAGGGCTGTTTCCACATACCACCACAAAAAGCTAATTTCATCACTTCTTGGAACTAGTGTTCAGAGTGTGCTGCAGTGATGCTGCTTGTCATTACTTCAGCCTGGGCTTCGATCATAAGTAATAGACAAAAAACAGTGATAGATTTACTTCTTGGAACTGTGAGCTTCATAAATGAACAGATTTAGACCTTCCAGGATTTTTTCAGGTTTATTAAAAAACACTGAACAAAAAAAGTCCCCACAAAAGAAAAAAAA
>VXBT01007668.1:48841-76106 GCA_013400235.1 Oriolus oriolus
AAAGAAAAAAAAAAGAAAAAAAAAAAAGAAAAAAGAATAAAGAGTTCAGTCAAATTTCTGACTAAATCAAGCATGTGAACTGGGGTGGTAGAACCTCCCAAGCAGCCAGAGAGTTTTAAAAGTCTTGAAGCCATTGGGCAATATTGGTGACACAGCTGCAAACATGTGGGTATGTGTCAGCTAAAACTTCTCTACCTCTGAAAAATGCAGCTTTGCTTTTGACATTTTGACTCCAATGACTATCATGTTTATTTTTTGGTGAAAGAGACTGAAGGACTTCTAAGTGGTGCCTCTATTTCGGGAGGCTGTATCCAGTTCCTAACACTCGGCTGACAGATACAGCAGCTTACATATAAATTGTAGTTATGTTAGTAACTCTGCTAGACAGATGATCCTTGAGATGTCAGGTTTCATGTCAAGTGCCTGAATTTTGTATGCTTGCATGCCATGTGTGATTCCCCAAAAGACAAAACTAGGTAGAGGGATACAGGAGAGGAATTCTGTAGTCCATGCAATACTGCATCCTCAATGCTGCTTTCTTTTAGAGCTAAATAAAAAAAAAAATCACCATTGGATTAGGATGTCCCGAGAGACATGCTAATAAATTACATTTTTAGGTGATGGAAACTGAGTGCTAGTCTCTGCTCAACAATTTGATGTGGTAAATCCTCATTTTAGAGCATATTCTTTCTCTATAACCATGTTTAAAACCAGTTCTTAGCTAAAGTGCTGCCTCTCACTGGATGCCAGTTTAGCAGAGCTGATGGACATTCCCAGTCCCTGGGACAAGAGGCCGAATGAGCCCAGTTGTGCCCATAACAGCACACACAGCTGCAGAGGAAACTTCAGTGACTCAGGTGTGTGTTCTTAAAGGAGTTTTTAACAGCTGCTCATGGTGCTATGAAGAAATTCCTGAAATCTCAAGTAATGTGCAATTTCTGCTCTTCAGTAACAGAGCTAAGTTTAGCACCAGGCAAAAAGGAATACAGAAAATGCTGCCAAAATGGCAGTGAAATTTATTTTGCATTGACAGAAAAATCATAAACTATTTCTAGAAATGTTACTTGCTGATTAAACTCCAAGCAAACACTTGAAAAACTAAGCTTTTAATCAGTGAAAAGTAAATTATCATAACTAATAGTGAACAGTAAATAAACATAATGAGAAAATGTATAATTTGAAACTATTTTGCATGAAAGGTAAACAAATAAAGAATCAGTTGTGTCTTACTGGATTTGATTTCAGATTTCAAAACATCTGGAATTCCTCAGTGCTTTCTCATAGAATATAAATGACATTTCTGGAGAAGGAGTAGTGTCAGAAAAATTAGATTCTCAAGCTGGACTCCAGCTTTCTTGTGCTTCTCAGCTAGAACTAGGCACCAGCACAGTAAATTGCAGGGTGGAAATACACAAGGAAAAGTTTTCCCTAAATAAATCTGATAGAGTATATAAGAAAAAATTTACAAAATCAATATATCTTTGAAGTGTTCAGGGTTGGATAGGCCTTCTAGCAGCCTGGTGTAGTGAAAGGTGTCCCTGCACATGGCAGAGGAATTGAACTGGATGATCTTTAAATACCTGTTTAAAGGGGCTAAGACAGAGGCTGTATTCAATGAGAGTACATCACAGTAACATCCTCAGTGCACACATTGGCTAAGCTACTATTTAATGTATGAGCTGTTAATCTTTTGCTTCTGGTGACTCTTCTCTGTGCCAGCTGCTGCAATTCAAAACGAACTTGCTGGTGAAGTGGTGAAAAAAGATTAGAGAATGCCCAGGTGCAAGCTGTTCAGGGCTGTGAGGCTGTTTTCCAGGACAATTTCAGGCTAGATGGTGCTTTCAGACAGCTCTGAGGCAAGGGTGAAATGGAGTAACCATAGGAGGGCTTAAACCATGTCCATAAAAGCTGAAGGGGTCCAATATTATAGGGCTTTTGTATGCATGAGAGAATTTATCCATCTTTCTTTACAGTGTGCCTAGTAACAGTAAAGGCTTGGAAACCACAGTGTTGAAAGCAGCGTCAGATTTTCTTCCTGAAGTTCAGAAACCCATATGTTACAAGAAGTAATTGGGTAAGAATTAATCATCCACCACTGCAGTAAGTATGAAAAACTCAGCTCCTACTTGATATCTCTGCACAGAAATTGGCCTTAATTGCAGTGACTAACATTTCTAGCACAGCTGTGCTGTGTCCATGCTTTTTGAAGAGGTGCTTCAAGGACTCCAGTGTTAACACCCAAATCTCCCTTTGGACACTGTACAGGCATCCATGCTGGATGTTGCTATGAAGGGTGGTCTTAATATTCCTAAAGCCTTATTTGTGCCCCTAGCTTGTGTCTCAGACTATTTCTTGATACGGTTTGGAATAAAATTCAGAAAACCTAGCTATCACACAGTAACACTTTAAATGAAAAATCACTGCTGACTGAACAATCAGTCAGTATGCTTGAAGTTAGTTTCTAGGGAGGACTGGTGTTCAATCTGACTTGAAGAGTGTGTTTGAAGATAAATGTGTTTAATCATGAAAGCCATGGTTCATTATACCCTGTACAATACTTCTGTCAGCACCTGACTAGAAGCAAAAAGGGACAAGTTTATACCTAAAGGAGTCAGTGCTAACATGGTTATTTGTGTCTCCCAGCAAAAGGGGAAAGAAGAAAACCAAACTAACATTTTCATACTGAATGAGCTGGTTTTCTTCACTTATAAAGCCTAAAAATTGACTAACAAATAGTTTTTATTAGAGGGAAGAAGAGAAGTCTGAAGAGGTGAACAAATGAAGTAATTCTGATCTCACAGCTGATCTTGTAACACCACTTGTGGTGCTAGTTGTTGCTGGTGTATGGACCAAGAGAAAGCACACAAGATATAAAAGAAAAAGTCAGTAAAGAAAAGGAACATTTAATACTTTCACATTTTTTTACACAGAAGCTCTAAGATCTGTCGGAAAATCAGTAGCGAATCGTTTCATGTTTGTCTACGTGTTGTGTGAGTACGAAAGGAAAAATGATCTCTTACACAGGAAACCACCAGGAAAATGCGTCCCCTGTTTATAAATACCTCCAAGGGGCATGCTGCAAGGTGAGAGGGTAAGATGAAAAGATATATGAAACCAGACAAGAATAAGGTGGTAGTAACTAAATTTTGGCTAAAAATCCAAAGGTCTTTCTTAAACATGGCCACGAGAGTAGTTTTGGAGCAGTGAGGAGAGGAATGAAATATGAACCTCCTTTTAGGTGAAATTCAGTAATAAATTTATGATGGGTATTATATGACATAGTGTATTCTGTAGCCTAAATGATTCAGGAGGTCTTCTTCAAGTCTACTTCAAATGATTTAAAGTAAAGGTATTCTCTGAAAATTGTTTATAGACCAACTCCATAGTGTGCCATACATAAGTTTCATTGACAGTGAGCAATATGTAATTTGTGAAGCATCTCTATCATCATTTATACAGCAGTTGATTAAAAATAGTCAAAGAAAATATGCTGTTCCAAATTAGCCATAAATATTTCAGTTCTGAAGAGATATGATACCTCTTTTCTTCTTAGATTGTTTTGAGGGGAAGAAAGAAGAGGAATTAAAAACAGCCCTTGTCCTTGCATTACTAAAAGTGTTCAGTGCTGAATATTTCAAAGACTGGAGCAAAGATCTGCTCATGCATATGCTCTGAAGTCATCAACTATACACATGTACATGAAAAAGTTGTGAAGTGGGTTTGTATGTGTGTGTATTTAAGTGTATAAATGGTTCATCTCAGGGCAGAAAGGCATGTTTCAAGCTCTGCTGTTAAGGACCGAAATCAATCTTGAATGCTGAATAGGACTGTAGTCATTTTTTTCCACATTTGACTAAACTGTTCTTTGAATGGTCCATAAAGCATGTGCAATAGATGAAAAGCAGTGCTTCCTGCAGATGTCTGAAGCACTAAGATGCTGCTCTCACATAGGAAACAGTAATCTTTCTTAAGAACTGATTTCTAAAAAGCCCCCGAAAAGGACCAAAAGTCTTTTAATGTTTCAAATGGACACCAACCCCAAGGAAGCTGTTACCATGTCATGTATCTCAGCTGGAAATGAAATTCTTGTATGGACAAGCAAAACCTGAATTCCTGCAGTAAAGAAGAAAGGAAAAAAATGTTGGGCTAAGGGTTGGATAATGGGTGTTCATCATGGCCTCATTTCTTGCTAAGAAACTATTAGAAAATAGTGCAGCTGTGCCTAGAACATGATCTTCACAACACACATTTTTTAAAAAATACTGATTTTTCTGGTTTACTCTGGATTAATGTCTACAAAAACGTAAAATTTTCTGTAAATAACAGAGGAAGAAGGGAAAGAACAGAATTTGATGACGGTGGATTGCTTTTCCAACACTAATATAGTTATCTTAGACCTGCATCACCTGCCCTAGACCAATTAAAATACCCAAAGGCATTCTAAATGTGATTTTTAATCTCTGTCACTATATTTTCTAATAAATATGAGAAACTTATTTTAATGAGACTTCACTGCGGATTGTCTTGTGGCGAATTATCGCCTCCTGTACTCACAGCACAAACTGGCAACATGATGCCTCACCATGGAGGTGCTTTTTGTGAAGAGGGCTGCATGCCAGAGCTTGCATTCTAACTGGGGGACATGAGGGAATGACACATCCTCTGCCACACCCTCGTCAGGGGATCAAAATTAGGAGTTCGGTGCACAGGCAGGGGAGAGTGGCAAACACCTTTGCAGAAGCTAATCAGAAGACAGCTCTTAAGTGGATAAATAGGTTAAAATCTTCTGTTAACTGATATGTAGTCACTGGTAGGTGAAGTTCATCTCTTAAAACTGTATTAGCTCAAAAGAAATGTGATCAGGATGATATTTGTGCTTTACTTCACGGAGTAGGCAGCCCTCCCACGATAAAATTTCTAGGCAATTCTGTCTGTACTTTGTGGAATCTACAGCATGAAAATTTTTTGCAGCAAAATATCTTGAGATATGTACAGGATAAATTATTTTAGATGGAAATGGATCATGCTCCTGCAGTGAAATGCCTGTCTGAAATTGCTCAATAAGAAATAATATGGAGTCAGTTTTATGGTGATGAAAACATCACCCTGAGAGAGAGACTGGTGAGGATAAAAGCTCTGCTAGCTTTGACACTCATGAAATGTGGAGAAGATTTACTCACACATCACTGAATGTGCAACTGGTGGGTTGCAACACGAAAGCACGAAGTCTGAGGGCAACTACAGTTCTGGTGGTGGATTTTATGATTATTTTTAAACAGCACTCAGTGATCAGGACAGCTATACCAGTTAAATAATTAGATTTGTTTTGGATGCCAACAGAAGAGGCAGATGTGCAGACTTACACTAGGAAATAGAATTAACCCTTCAGAGTCATTAGTATTTGCCAAGAAAATGAAGACACCCCCATGTCTCCATTCAGGCTGATTAGGAATGGAGAGGGCTCTGACCTGGCAGCCATGACAGAGAGGCAACGTGAAATAGGAGAAAAGTGATCCAAGGTGAAAAATTGCTCAGAGCCAGCATGTATTTGCCATATGTAGCTCCAGAACTAGATTAGCGTTTTTTGGGTAGGGAGATGAGATTAGACAGGAGAGAAGGTAATATTAGCAATGGATTATATTATTTGTCTGGGTTTTACAAATGACAGCAGTGTGCACAGCATGGACTGGATGACTGAGGCAGTGATTTAATTCAAAAGAATTAGGGCTAGACACAAAAGGTGACACTGCAGCAAAAAATAAACTAGCAGCCCAAAAGCACATACAATATTTGCAAACTTTGATTTGGATAAAGGAAGGTGAAGAGGCAAAAGCTGTGCCAGAAGCAATGATAATTAGTACAGCAAAGAAGTGAAACAGCCAGAAGTTGGGCTGCCTAACACTGGTCTTACAACAGAGGATGTGATTATACAATAGAGGATGTGATTATCTGGGTAAATACCAGCTAGGAAAGAATCTGTTCTGTAACAATGCTGAGGAAAAAGGTGGGTTAGATGAAGGTGAAGCTCTGAGTTTTTTTTACAGTATAGCCACTAGAAGGGCAATAAACTTGTGAACAGCCCAGTAGACAGAATACAAACCTGTACAGACTAAAGCTGAAAAGCTCAATCACCGAAGGTCAAAACTCAAGAAATGCTACCATGGCCCTAGAACAATGCAAACCATGGAAGATGGGATTCAGGATGCAAACAAAATACCTCAATTTATAAATTTGTAGATGTTTGCTTATGCAAAAGTTTGTCCAAGCTTCTTGTAGATTCCAAATCTTCCAAGCTTCCACAGAGATTCCAAATTTAGGTTGGTTACTGATATATAAGTATTTAGCCCTCTCCAGTTTCACATGAATGTCTCCACTACCCAGAGGAGACATAGATTGGGCAGCATGTGTTTGCCTAATTGTGCACATTTAATGCCATTGTAGGTCAATGGCTGGTTTTGCTGAACTTCCTTTGGCTGTGCCAGTGAAGTATGGGTTCCTAGCGGGTGCTGCATCAATTTGCCAGTCCTTTGTGGAATTTATTTGATACCACTAGAGCACCTCAAATGGTATTAGGTATCCATGGTGAGGAACATTAATTCTGCCTCTAGCATCAGCTCACAGTGCTGGGGAAAGAACTTGGGATAAAATGGGAGCTCTGGTTTCCCTAGCTACCTGGTAGAAAAATTCTGGTACTTAGTATGGCATAATAAAATATTTGATTTTGGTATGTCAGCCAATACTGGTATTCTGTTTAAGAGCTACAGGACAGAGACTTGTCATACTTTTCTCTAACATCTTAAAAAGAATATGTAAATGTCATGTGCAGATTTTAAAAATTTTGGGAAGAAAGTCCATGTTTTAGTCCCACCTTAGGTAAAAAACTGTGCTATAGAAGTGGTCAACAGTCTTTAATATCTCAGAAGCTGGAGATAAAACAGGCTGGGGAGAAACTTGTAGGAATGATACCCCTTTCCCAAAAATAAATTTTAAAAATTAGTCTAGATTAATGCTTCCTGGTGCAGCCATACCATAAGACACAGCAGCTGGACAGAGCCCTGTCTGTAAAGGAACATGCAAGACATGTTACGTATCTCTGTTCACCTCATGTTGTCTCTGCATTTCTCTTTGCCCTAATCCCTAAAGAACCTGGTCTCTGCTGGAGGGAGGCAGAAGGGAGTCAGTACAGAGGAGGAAAGTGGTGCCTGCAGAGGTGTCCCTAGTGAGAGGTTTGTCCTGGCTGCCCCTGAGGCCCAGCTAGGCGCT
Source organism: Oriolus oriolus (assembly GCA_013400235.1). NCBI lineage: Eukaryota > Metazoa > Chordata > Aves > Passeriformes > Corvidae > Oriolus > Oriolus oriolus. The sequence goes on from VXBT01007668.1 coordinate 56,105, forward strand.
GGCTGGCATGGAGGGAACGACTGTCCATCGCTGATGTCACAGCTCTGTCCTCCTCAGCAAAGGGAATGGGCTGCCACTGCTGGCCATTGTGCAAAATCCCATTAATGCCAGCTGAAGGATTTCTTCCACGTCATGAATGTGCTCTTGCTGAAGTCACAGCAGTACTTAAATGCTACGCTGCTGATGAACGCAGTTTCATCAGGATGAGTAAGTAATGAGCTTAACATATTAAAACCATAATTTCATGTGTGATAAAAACATTTTGCATTACTTAGGTAGCAATACCTGCAGCTATTTCAATGAAAAATCCAGGTGTTACAAATTATCAGCTTAGAGAATTTGGCACAGTGAAAGAATGACATTCATTCCTAATTAAACTAATCTTTCTACTAAAGAGCTAATATTCGTTTGTCAGACTATGAATTCAATTTTATTTATAAATTATAAACTAGTAGGCATTGTTTTAAAGTAGCAAGTATGAAACAATATCAATAAAAGTCCTAGAAATGAGAAAGTCTGGGAAAAATACTAAATAAAAAATAGTTACCTTCTTGATCCAGAGAATATTTTTGAACTCTGACATACACCTCGCTGATGCAGGTGACTACACACGAGTCAAGGCACTGGGAATAGAGATGACGCAACAGAATCTCATGCACCTTGATTCCCTGGCTATTAAATATTATAAATATTTCCAATCCAGGAAGTCTCATTTTCAGCTGAGCTACCTGGGCCTCTTTGCAGTCTTGCCTGTGTTTGTTTAAAAAAGATTCTCTTAATCTCAAAAGCAAGACCCAGTGACGTGAGTCCACAACTATGCAAAAACTAAGCAAAACATCTGTGCTTTCATTTTAAGTCATGAAAATTACTCAGATCTTCATGTAAGAAGATTGTACTTATGGAAAAATTAAATTCAATGGAAAAATTAAATTCAAGTGAATTAATGGAGGAAGAACAATTTGTACCATTTTTTGAACATATTTTTCTTTATGGTTCTGTCTCATTATGAAAACTGCAGTTCAGATCTAAATCTTTTTCTTTTGCTCTCAAAATGCCAATTAGACTTTTGCCAATAGTATCTGGCATAGTGGTAGTAATTCTTCCTTTGTGAAATCTGTATATTGCTTTCTGGTGCTTCAGAATTTACTGTAAGCTGGATTATTGCTACTCTTTCAGTTAAACCTTCTACACCATGACATGGTTTTTTGCACTTACTGGGGCCGCACACAAATCTGTCATGCCACTTCACTCTGAGTTTTTGATAGGAAATCCAGGTATTTTCAATGCTCGTCTCTTCAGAGAGCTGAAATGAAGAGCTTTTGTCTAATTCCTGTAATTCAGTGTGTAAACTAGTCTTAGTTACAGTTTGCAACAAGTAATGATGAAGATTGGAATGAACTGAATTTGTCAGTTTTACTGAATTTAGGTAGTTATGAAAGACAGTTATCAAAATATGCACTTTACAAGTATAAAAAGAGCTGTCATAAAGGTTTATTGCTGCTGATAGAGCAGCAACTGGTTAGATCATCGCATATTTATTTACAGTTGTGAGTATATTAAAAAGCAAATTTCTCTAATTATTAGTGCCATCTGATTCTAAACAGTTTAAACAATTTTATTTGCTTCAAAATTGGCAATATAATATGATTTGTGGAAGTGTGTAAAGAGGCACTGCTCCATAAAATAACCCAATTCTCCAGGCAGTGTAGAGGTCTAGAGCCATATTGTTAGAAGTTTTCCTACTATCTAACATGAATCTTTCCAGCCTGTCTAACAGGAACTTTTCTAGCTTGTTACTACTGGAATCATTAGGCATGAAGAGGAAAAGCAATTTTTTTCCCCTTTCCTTTTATATGAACCATTTATCAATTTCCTCTCTGAACTATCCCTAGTGTTCAGTGGTTTTCCTTAGAGTGCAGCTTCCAAAACTGAGCACAGTATTAGGGCAAAATATTTACCAGTATGGTGCAGAGAGTAAGGACTGCTTCTTGTGTCTTGCAGGCCATATTCTAATACACACACACATTTTTAACAATTAAGATGTTCATAACTGATTTCCAGCTTGTGATGTCCCTAGAGTTTCTAGGAAAATATTTCTAATGAATTGTTTCCCTAGACACTTGTAAAATTCAATATCTTGAAATAAATACCTTCTATTTATTCCTGTTAAATTTTGTCCTTGTTTTCCAGAACTCTCCACAGGAGCTCATTTTGTATTGCAATTCTGTTTCCAAGGCAGTCTTTTGTTCTCAGCCTCTTGTTACCTGCAAATTTAATAGCACATACCTTCTGTTCAGTTTTCAGGTGGTACAGGAGGTTATTGAACAGCACTGAAACCAGTGCATGTCATAGAACACCAGAATGGTTTGGGCTGGAACAGACCTTAAAGGTCATCCAGCTCCAACCCTCCTGCCATAGGCAGGGACACCTTCCACGAGACCAGGTCGCTGAAAGCTCCATCTTAATTTGGCCTTGAACATTTTCGGGGATGGGGCATCCACATCTTCTCTGGGCAACCTGTGCCAGTGCTTCACCACCGTCTCTGTAAAGACTTTCTTCCTATTATCTAAGCCTACCCTCTCCTTGTTTACAGCCATTACCCCTTGTCCTACCACTACATCTCTGCTGAATAGTACAAACTTCCATTTTGATAATCAGCATAAAATAACTGCTATCTGAATGAGGTTTTCTAACTAATGCTATATCCAGCCTATGGTAGTTGTATCATGTTTTGGAAAAGTGAAGCCTAATCCATTGTTTTGCCTATGAAATTCTATGCCATATTTGACAAGCACACCGATGGCTTGTGCCAAAACAAGGGCTTCTGCTTGTCAAGCACTCATGGATAAAGCTATGCTGGTCTGACAGTATTTGTTCATAACAAGTTTGTGCTAGCATGTCTTCATTTAAGATCTTAGCTCATTATTTTTATCAGAATTTCTATGGTAAAATAAGTGGATTAGTTTGTAAATGCTTGACTCCCTTTTTAAGGAAAGGTGCTGTGTTTGCCTTTTTGTATTCTCCACAGCTTCTCAAATATGGCAGGCACTCCTCTGTTGCTGCTTTAGCCAGTTCTAAGTATCTTAAGCTGACATTTATCAGGCGTGCTCCCCCTCCACTCCGCCCATTTTAAGCTGTAGTTTTAGAATGAAAAATGAACATGTGAAAACATTACATGCATTTTACCATATCCTGTGTGTCTGCAGCTTTTGTCAGGACATGGAGCTTGTGCAGCTATAGTGATAGCTGCTGGTGTAGAAATAAATGGGTTCTGCATTCAATTCCTTTTTTGCTGTGTTCTGTGGGTTGAAACATACACTAGGATGTACTACTCTAGGATCTAACACTTCCTTCCAAATGCTATTATTCTTAAAAAAAAAAAAAGAAAAAACCCCAGAAGGCTAAAGGAAACCCAGGAGAATGTTCCATTTTGCACTGCAAGGACAATATTGCTTTTCAAGTGCCAGCTGGATTCTTTTCTGAATTGGGAAGTCTTTAACGTAATTGCCGGAAACACCCTAATCTAACTGCGAATTCCTTACTGAGATTGTAAGAAGGTAATTAGAAAGTAGTTTGATTTTATTTATTTAATGTGCTAAATTCACTATTCCCTGTTCCAATAAGATTATGTCCAATTAAAATGCAATTACTTCTAGACTTCCTCAAAAAAATGACTGCACAAGGGAGACTTTTTCAGGCTTAGGGATTCCTTTCTTGTCCCCATTGACACTCTTCTATCAGAGTGTGGTGGAATTTTGTTGGGTTTTGTAGGTTTTTTGGGGTTTTTTTGGTTTTGTTTTGGTTTTGTTGGGGGGGGGTGGTTTCATTTTTTTGGTTTGTTTTTTGTTTTTAATTGAGGTTTTGTCTGCTTGGGGGTTTGTAATGAAGATAAATCAGTTAGTAACATCAACTGGTAAAAGTAGATGCAGGCGTTACCAAAGAGGTCTTTAAACATTCAGAGGATTTTCTACAGTAGTAAGCAGATGCTCCTGTCCCTCTTGGCATCTCTGTCTTCAGCCTCTCTTCTGTTCACCTTCTCGATTTCAGCATCCTTTCACAGCCTTCTGGGCTTTATTTTTATAAAGTGTCCACCACAGTAAGCTTTTATTCAGGTTGCTGTAAGGTACGATCACAAAACTGAGGTCACTAATAATAAGTGAAAAACTATGGCAACTCAGATTGAACCAGTAAAAGCCAACAGCCAGGTTATGAAGATCTGTGAACTTTGTCAAAAGAACTGTAGTGCTTTTTCTCTCACCAGACTGTGCATCTCTTTTTCTGGAAGTCCTTCAGTTAAAGCACTAGAGGTTTGTGGTAGTTCTGTAAAATTTGTGGTGACCAAATTTCATTGTTAATTTGGGGCATTCGGTTCATATTGCAAACAATAATTTCACAGACTTTTTAAATTGTAATCAATATTTTCCATTTTCAACGTTCTCAAAATTATGAAGTGATCCTTAGGGTGAGGAATGTGTTCTCTAGAAAAAAACAGGAGTCATATACAGATTTGGGTTATCTCTGGAAAAAAAAATAGGAAAAAATCTGGAGAGGAGTTACTTATACATTGGAACAAAGAATGTAATTTTCACAGGCAAACTGTAGCCAGGTGACCTTTAGCAGGGTGATGCTCTACTAGGTTTGAAAACCAGAAGGGAGCATAGCAGCTGCTGCAAAGCAAACATTCAAATATACAAAACAACGTGTTCACTGAATATGGGCCCTGTCTGTCTTTTCCTTCCACACCACTGGACTTATGTACAGCAAGCATGAGGCTCTCTGGCAATGAAGATTATTTCTGACCTTGGAAGATGTATCATCAAAGGCCTAAAATAGTCAAAACAGGCTGGCCTTCCTCTAGAAGACACATAAATTAGGCTGATTTGGAATGCCAAACATCAGGGTATGTCTAAGTGTAAAACAGTCTATACTGTGGATTTTTAAAAAAATCTCCTTCCAAGAAATGATATTAGAAACATAACCACGTAAATTCATCATGTTTTGTATTTTGTATGGGAAAAGCCTTGACAAAGGGAAAGACAGATATCCTGATGAGACCAGTCTTCATTTAGGTGCGCAAATGAACAGTCGGATTATATTGGATGAGTGTATGTAGTGCACATTACTGGCATTTGTAAAATTAAGTTTCGGGAAAGCTTAGGAGATTTGTATTCTCTTTCACATGCTCTTGCAAAACTCTCTGTGAAACTTTCAGTGTATCTATAACCAGCTCATGAAGCACCAGACATACATCAGTTAATCTTGGCATATCTCCATTTATTAAAGGAAACATCAAAGCAGTATTCATGAGCTTTAAATACTTTCACTTCCTAATGGCATGGGGAGTGCCACTGAGAAGTTGTAGTTTCATTTAAATACAGCCAAAAATGTTTTATTTCTTTGCTTTTAGAGGAAAGTTTTATTTTGAGGAAAGTAAAATTTCTTGTTGCATGGGAATGAAATGGGTTTCTTGGAAAGTTGCAGACCTAAAGGAAAAGTTTCACAACTTCTTGAATATCAAGTTGAAGAAAAGTGTTCTTCTCTTGGGCTCCATTCTCTCCCTTTCCATTACTGATCAATGAACCTAAATAGGTTCAAACCCCAGGGAGCACTTCAGGGCCCCAAACATCTGTGACAAGTGCAATATGAGATGATGTTTTATTTAGCTTCCCTTTGCCATTTGTAGGTCAGGCATAGGTGATTATCAAATATATCTTCCTCACACAGATGTCTCAGATACATCGGTTCATTGCCCACAGTGAGTTGGTTATCAGTACTTCTGTTTCTCTCAGGAAACACTTCGACTGCTACAGTCTAGAACTGTATTTTTTCTGTCATGATTATAAAGACCAGTGACTCACTTTCCACCCTTATTTGATTTAGACAATTGGATCTCTCTCCTAGTTGTCAAGTTTCATCTCAGTTCCACTGCTACAGTAAAGATCACATTTTTAAATTGTTCTAGTCATGATTTGGATGCTATAGAGCAATACCTGTTCCAAGATAACAATTTCCTTATACTGAAATATTATTGCTGTATGTTTTTAATAATTTACACACATAAAAAGTAGTAAGTGTTTTTATAATAAGGAAAGAAGAAATATTAAGAAATGTATCTATCAGTTCCTATGTTTTTGGTATATTTTCATGGATATCATCTGAACCTACATCCTTTGAAAAGGACACCAATATAAACTTGAATCCTTGCAACCACTGTCTTTATTTTTTCCTTCTCTTGCAGTTTTTGTGATGGAGATGATTACTATAACATCTCATAAGAAGTTTAATAACTGAGCTTTCTATACAACTATAACAACTATTAGGCTGTGTCAGGTTAATCTTCTTGACATAAGTTAATAAAAAATCCCCAATGAAAAGAACTTTTGTAGAAAACCAAAGAGAGAAGTAGGCAGTAGCCTGGTCCAATAAATTGAACTAAGAAATGCATTTGCTCAAAACATGTAATTCAGATCCATAGATGATGCATAAAGTGCATGTGAAAGTTTAGAATACGTTTTCATTTATGCATGCTTGAGGCCTGAGACTACATTATCCAGAAAAGATGTCTCTCAAGTTATCCAGCCCTGTTAATAGTCCAATAAGAGAATTATTTCATCTGATAATATTTAAAAACTTTTAGATTATATTTAACTTTTAAAAGATAAAGTGGCTGCCTCTCTTGTTATTAGCTTGTAGCCCAAAAGAACAGTTCATAACCCAAAAGATTATAGTAATAACCACTTTCAAGTACTGTAAGTTAATGAATAACTCAAACATAAATGCGCTATGATGAAAACAATTGAGGTTGCTAAGAGACAAAAATACCATGAAAAGTAAATCACTACTTTTAACATCAGTTTATTCAAGCAATGAAGTCGTATGTATTCTTGTATCACTATCTCGTATATGCATACCCAAGTCTGAGATTACACCCTGAGAATTTACAATTCAAGTGCATATATTCATAATAACAGTGTTCTTTCATAAAAGCATTTCACAGCTTGAAAAATGGGCAGGGTTTCAGTAATAGGAATTCATGTTCTCCATAGATCCCCAGTATATTTCTGATTATGCATCAATATGTTGGACATTTTAACTCCAGCAAAAAAGTTAATAAGTCTCTGTGCTTTATGCCTGAGAAGTAATTGTCAGTTATACAACACTATTTTTTCCCAAAGAGGGAAGCATTTGCTTTCAGTTTGTAACACTGGTATGACACAGAGCCATATTTGGAAGGCTGTAAATGAAACTAAGACCTAGTGAAAAAACAACTGATGAATTAAAAAAAACCCCAGTCATTAGTTTTTGGGTATCATGTACATGTATTAAAAAATATTAAACATCTAGGAGAAGAAAACTGCCATGGTATTCTCTGTTCATTTAACTTTAATGTGAATTCCTGTGTGGTAAGAATTGACACAGAAAATCACTGCTACAGTAACGTCAGGCAGAGGCCAGTTCAGATGCTCCTAAATCAAAGGGGCTGCAACTGAGCATACCTCAGTGCTCTTCTACAGCCCCCATCTCATTATGGTTTCTGAGCATCTCACAGTGCTTAATGCTCTGTCTCTCACAGTAGTGTTCTCCTTCATGAGATGGGGAAGTAGTAGGACATTTAATTTTTTCTAGTGCTGGCACAATCAGATGTTTGGGCGCTTCACTGCTGCACTGAAATGCCCCATCCCTGCCTATATGCTTGATGTCTCCATGAAGTGCCTGGGAAGGAAGAGTGATGCTCCAAAGCAGGGAGTGCCCAAAGATGAGAGCAGCTAAAGCAGAGCACTGGCTGGGAAGCCAGCTAAGGTCAGCCTGTGGAGAAACACTGAAAACAGGATATATAATAAATGCCATTTCTCTCCAGGGCTGAGATGCCTAATGCAGGGCAGCAGATAAGTGCTCCTCTACACTTGAGACTCTCACCTTTGAATCTTGCAGCAGGGATGGCACCTCTTCTTTCTTTCTAAAGCAGAAGCAGGAACAGCTTCTGTTAAAACTGAATCTTGTCTTATGCTGCTGTTTTTGTGCAGTATCTTAGCACTTGCTCAGAATGTGGCACCCTCACATTTAATTCCCTCTTGCACCCAAGTGAATTCAGGCCTCTTTTTTTCCCTGGAAACATCCTAGCTTTAAGTTATTCTTGGGTTATGATATTCTCCACCTCTCTGGGTTCTGTACTTGCTGAGCAGCAATTCCCAATGGGAGACGGAGTAAGTTTCAGTTTCTGCCCTGCTCAGTGGGGTGTGAGGAGTGGAGCTGCAACTGCTCCATGGCTCAGAGCCTACAGAATTAAATGGCAGAAAGAGCAGGCCCTATAATTCTATAAACTGCAATTCTCCTACACAATTTTTCAGCTTTGGTTTATTGCTAATTACAATCCTCCACAAACTGAATTATACGTCATTATAGGTCATTATATTTTACCAAGGCAGCGGAATTTTCCGTGAGTGACAGTTTTGAACACCTTCGTGTGGGGTGGTTCCGATCACAGTTTCCCACGCAGCCTGGCCATGTGAAGTGTAGAAAAATTGGCTATAACAGAGCCAGGAGTTAATTTTAGACCTTTGACTTGGATGCATGTGCTGGGACCTAAGAACCCCTTTGCAGTAAAGGGAGCCTTTAGAGAGTAACTGAGAACAGCCGTGCTGGGAGCCTCCTCCACTCCCACGTGGGCTCCCACCTTAGGCACAAAGTTAAATGCCTCATGTAAGGAGGGCGAATGCTGCCATTTTCATTAAGCTTATTAGAAATGAAAAAAGGCCAAATCATCATGTGTTGATGCCCTAGCAACCTTTTAATGTAGTGCCCTTGCTGTAACAGAAGAGAATTTAATCCCCTAAGATTCCTCCCACTGTTTGAGGAGAGAAAGGTTAGGAATAGATGAGAACAAATACCCTGAGATAACAAAATCTTTAGGATTTTGCAATGGATTACTCCTCAAAGAGTGAAAAGCTGCATGGAAAGCCTGAAGTTAAATATCTCAAATCTCCATTTTGATGGTGGAAATTAACCCCTTCATGAGAAGCGCAACCCAGGATTCACTTCAGCTCCTCGATGTGTGTTTCAGCCACAGGACTCATCACTCCAGCAGCAACTTAGCTGCTTTTTGAGACACAAGGTGTGTTTACGATCTGTTGAGTGGCTGCTGATGCCACTCATAGTCCCAGGGCTATTAACTTCTCTCAGCAACTCACTCAAGAGCTGGGGTGTTTCCACCACCTTCACTTGCAATGGCTGTGGACAAAGGAGCACACAAACCACTTTTTAATTCTACAGTTTTGTGTTAATACAACTGAATGTGAAAATACACTGATTTTTACTGAGGCTTTAGAATGGGGCTTTTGAAACTTTGTGTATAGTAATGCTACAAGGGAACTTGAGCTAACATTAAATGTGTTAGTGGGAAACTGGAAGCTCTGTGTCCATCCTCTCAGGGCCTCTTTGGACCCAGAACTAATTCAGTTCAGCTCAGCTGATGAGTAGGTGATTGTCCTATGTGAAGTCCAAATGGGATTTGAGATCCTCATTCATATTGGTCTCCTAAAAGACCAATTTGCCATGACCCCCTTTGTCATTTATGGGATACATATGCTATGCAGTTTGTGTTAAAGGTGCTATAGATTATGATCTATCATCAAGATTTCTGGTTGTTCCGCAGCCAGCTTTTTGAAATAGAGCTGTGGAAATGCAGAGGTTTGTTCAGAATATCTTATCTGAGATGCTGTAACACTTCCATAGTTTATAGCAGCAATTTTAGTAAATATTCTTGTTTTGAGGAGAGCAAGGCTACAGCAAATATGCAACCAGTATAGGAAAAGCATGCATAGGTAAGAAATCAATAATAAACACTTCCCATCTATTGTTAAAGTGGGTAAAAAATATGTAATATTTTTCTTCACATGGAATTCAGGCATTAAATTAATGAGTGCATAAGGTAGAACAAGTACCATTGTAATATAGTCACAATTATTTTGGTAAAACATTTGCATGACTTGCAGTTTCATATGACTTTAAAATATTACAGTTGTCTCATGCTCACAATTGGATTTATACCTTTGGTTGTTCGCATCTGAACAAGAAAATCCAGACAGGTTTCAAAACTGCAGTAAATGTTCAGTGGTGTCCAGTGACCTGGCAGATCCTGCAAAGTAGACTTCTGGTTCAGCCCTGAAGAATGGCAGAAATTACAATCATTTAACTTGATTTCGCTAAAAGCGAATCAGGAAAGCATTAATTATTAAATTCTGAATAGTTATCTAGTCCTGTTGTCATATTATCCTGTTTCAGGCCTGAAGTATTTTTTTCTCTGTGCAACTATTTCCTTAGGTCTTTGCCAGGAGGTTTTAATGAAATATTCCTGCCAGAGGCACAAGGTGGGCATTCCCAGCTCCCTCAGCTCCACTCACCCTCTCTGGTAGGGAGGGACTTGCCATACTCTGTGTAGAACAGGGTGACTCCTTCACATAAATGGAATATAAATCATGTGTTCTTGGAAGAATAAAACATTTGTGTTTAATCTGAAATTAAGTTTCCCTGAGTTTTAAAATAGTGCAAAAATATTCCCACTTCATTCCATTCACTTTGTTTTAGCTGTTGGTTTGGGTTTTTTTGTTTCTCTTCTCTTCATTTGGACATGAAATAAAGAGGCATTATTCATACAGCTGTACATTTTAAGTGACTTGTACATTTTACAGTTCACATACCAACACCGAGGATAAAGACTTCTGTCTCTAATCCTTTCTAAACATTATATCATACTCTATTTATAAAATCCAAGTCAAGGAAAATAATCCAGAATTTCAGTATTACATTTCCAGGATAAATTGTTACAAATATCTCTGGGTTTTCAGGTGGAATTCCTGAAATGCCTGGAAATTAAGACACTTACTCTGGGCCACACAAATAGCCCAAATGGGATTCTCCATTATTTTTCTGGGGTTGGGCATAGCACAGTCATTTGTGCTTCCTTTGCTGTAGGAAGTATAATTACAGAAATTTATGCAGATAAAACTTCAAGTGCACTTCATCAAATTTGTTTTCCTGAGGTATGGCTCCGGGAAATCAGCCAAAACAAGCAGCAAATAGCAATTGATTTACACCAAATTTTTACTAATGCCCTCCTTATTTTTTATATTATAAATCTTCCTTATTTTATGGTACTCTGCAACATCATGATTTGGATAGGAACACATGCCCAGTTAGTTTGGCTCATAAAGTGCACAAAGAAACAGCCTTTCATCTTACTCTACAAAAAGATTGTTTATTATCTAGATTTTCAAGCAAACAGAGGCTGGTGATGCATAGAAGCAGCCTTAAACATTTCTCTGTTCTTGTTAGTTTTATCTATCACTGTAGAATTTCCATGATCAACAGTTTGATTTATATCTGTCCGTTGCTGTTCTTTTCCTTTACAGGCAAAAACTATGTTTAAAGGCCCTGTTCACTTCATGTGTACTATGGCCTGCACAGTTCTGTGTGTACGATGTGTTTTAAATTGTCAGATGAAAAAAACATTTAACGCAGCCCCGGAAAAACAAATTCAAACATAATGAAGCCTCTGCCAGCTTGTGAAACTTCTCATTTGGGCAAGGTTTGTATAAAAAGAGAATACTGCATTCAGATTTTCAAAATTAGCACATGATTAACTGAAATGTAAGCGTAGCCTGTTACTCTTCCAAGGCACCATGCAACCAGAAGGACAAGGGATAGGTCTGCCAGAGACATTCCCACTTAATCACGGGTAAGTCACGGCACTTTGCTCTTTCTCCATTCTTGGTTATAGACTGTAGATAATCTGGACCTCATAAATACTTGAAATACTTGGTAATATTTTCTTGTAATCCTCTCTTCAAAGTGGATATTGAGTAGAGTGCAGATTGAGTCAGACGAATTTTTCACATTAATTTTTCTTTTTTTTAAAAAAATTAATGCTTTTCCAAATTGTATTATTTTTTTCACAGGAATAACTGCAATCTTGTGCCTAGAAGTTTTACCATGACCTTACCAGAAATTTTTTCTCCCCCCAAATTCCAAAGACAAGCCAAAATCAGATTTGTATGGATTGCATATTTTGCATCTCAGAATTTATATCACAATCTGAAAGAGTCACTTAATCTTGAAGGATGGTTTGCCTGTGTAAAGTAACATTAAAATTCGTAACAAATTATGAAGAGTAAATTTATGATTTTTTTTCCTCAATAAAAGATTTTCAGAACATCAAAAATGCTCACCCACGTTGCAGAACTATAAACATTTGTAATGTAGCAGATCTGCAAAAATGCACAGAGCATGAAAGAGTTTCAAGAAATATGCTGAAAAGTGTTCTGAGGCACTGAATGCTTCATCATTTGGGAAAATGAGTAACGATAACGAATAGTTAGTTAAATCAGACTTTTGTATATCCTTGTCATCAGAAAGCTGAATTGTTGCATAAAATCAGTGGCAACAAACGTGTTCTTATCACTCAGTGCTTGAATTGATGGGGTTGTGTTAGTACATTGACAAGTCTGTGTGCTGAAAAAACAGGGCTGAGCTGCTGCATTGGCCAAGTAAGGGAGTTCCCTGATTCTGCTCCTGTAAAGACCCTGGGCAGCCCTTCTTGCCAGAGGCTGGTGTGGGGGAGATGGTAAGGAAGCATTAAGGAATATACCATTAGAAGGCAAATGAGTCCTTCTGTAATTCCCCTTTTAAAAAGCAGTTTTACACCCAATAGTGTACCCAGCCAGGAAAAAATTGCTATTATCTGTCTTTTGTTGGGGTTCACTTCACCCAGCTTCAACTATCTGATTTGTGCAAGTTGCCTAGTGTCAACAACAGAATCAATACAGGAGAGGAAAAGAGCTGGGAAGAAGCACTGGAACAGAGCAGTCATAACTGCTGCGTGTCTGACCGCTGCTCCTAGGACTTCCAAAGGAGAAAGCAGAAATACTTTAATGAAGTTTTAATATGCACTCTTGGAAGGTTCTTTCTTAGCAAGATGAACATTTAAAATTCCTTTAATAGAACATAAACAAATACACAGTGTCCTATTAAGCACCAAGGGATTGGTAGTGGGTAGCTAAGTCTGCAAATGTCCATGTGCTTGTGTGCATGGACACTCGTATAAACACATGGACAAAGCTCAGAGGCCTCCTCCAGTCTCTTCACACTCAGAAATGAGAAATCTCTGAAGTATCTTATGTTTGAAAACCAGTTTTCAGTGCTGCTAATCATACAGAGCACCCAGTGCACTGCATTCAAATTGCCTTCTGCTTGACAGGAAAAGGACATTGCTGTTCAGAACTTTCTCAGCATGCTTGTTGCTTAATAAAAGGCATCTAGAAGTACATTGGAGGTAGCAATGTTGTATGTGTACTTGGAATAGGAAAGGAGTCCTTCTCAGCCATCTCATCTAGAGAGCAAAGGCATTACAGACTTGAAAAACTGTAATGAGATCAGATCTCTTATCTTGAGTTTGAATTTATTTTAATGACACTTACTGCCATTTTGAAGACTACAAAAGGATAAAAAATCTGTTATTCAGACTAAGGTGTTCACCTCTCATGAAAAGGGTACTGATGTAGATTTTATTGAAGAAACCCTTACACTAAGATTTAGGACAGATATTTACATTGCAACCAAGCCCTACTGCACATTATTTTCTGCAAGGTGCTCATTGCTTCATCTGTTCTAGAAGAGACTTCTACACTCTTCCGAAAAAAGCAGGGTGAGGGAGAAGGATGTGTGGAGACCTTGCATCATTACCACAAGAATACAGGACATTCACAATCTGCAGCTTCCCAGTTTACTGACTAAAAGTCAATTGTCACACATATTTGCTTTTCTTTCAGGAGATAATGTAATACTTCTTGAGAAAAGGCACTAATCCTTTTCTCCTATTATGACTGTTTTTCTGACCTGTATGTTGTTAATTTTCATATTGGTCTGGTATTATTTAATCTTTATACTTGGTTTTATATTTTTCAAATCCTGTTCATATACACTCACACCTTTTGACTACATAAATAAGATAGGTGGACATTGTGATAGATCGCTATATTTCTATTATTTCTTTCCTGTTCTTTGTCTTCAGAAATCAGTTTCTTTTGTCTGCAGCATTGTGAGATTCTGGTAATGTGCTCGTGTGTGGTGGGCTTACTCTGGCCACAGCTAAGCCCCACCCAGCTGCCCACTGACTCTTCACCTTTAACTGGAGAGGAGAGAGAATAGGAAGAGCAAAAGCAAGAAAACTGATGGGTCAAGATAATGACAGTTTAGTAACTGATGGAAGGATGAAAAAGGCAAACAAAGAAACACAATCTGGGTGATGTAGGCATCAAGATGGCCAGTAGTAGAGCAATGACCAGTGCATGTTGTTAGTATTATCCACTTAAAGTATGAATTTTTGAAATTAAACTACTGGAACAACACTGTGAAGTATTTCACCCCCACCCCCACCATATCCGAGTGAAACGAAAAAAAAGTAGTGCCTGCACTGTTACACCTTAAAAAAAATTATTTTGTATCTAAAACATTGAAGTTAACTGCTGGCTTATTCTTCTTTCAGCAGCTAGACATTAGATAATTTATTTATTTTAAAGATGGATGATGTAGATCAGGATTGTTCAGTTGATGTGAGAATCCAGTCCACGGTGAAATTGCTTACTATCCTGCTTGGGATGGACTGAGGACAAATTCAAATTCCTAGATTGGAGATTTGAATCAATTTCAAGTCAACCTCTGTAAAGGCATCTGAAACAGGACACACAAAAATTCCAGTGACATCTGTGTTCTGAACAGCAAATCTCTTAGACATGCTCAGCAGCACCCTGCACATATAGAATTCTAAGGTCTACTACCTTCTATTATTTGTAAAAGACTGACCTAAGACTTTTAAAACCATTTCAGCTCCCTCAAAGCCGCATCCAGTGGTGCTGACTGCTGCTCATTGTGCTGCATTTCAACATAATTCACCTCCAGAAAAGCCAGCTGTACCCTGGGCTGCATCCAAAGCAGCGTGGGCAGCAGGGCCAGGGAGGGGATTCTGCCCCTCTGCTCTGCTTTGGTGAGACCCCACCTGCAGTGCTGCACCCAGCTCTGGGGTCCCAGCACAGGAAGGACATGGAGCTGTTGGAGCGAGTACAGATGAGGGCCAGAAAAACAATCAGAGGGGTGGAACACCTCTGCTATGAGGAAAGCCTGTGACAGTTGGGGTTATTCAGCTTGGAGAGAAGAAGGTTCTGTGGAGACCTTAAACCATTCTATGATTTTTGTTCACATATTAGATTCAGGATGGAGACTTGGTAGTAAGCAACACTTCATAATCACAAAGATAAATCTGAAAGAGTCTATGTGCAACAGCCTTTCGACTTTAGAAATCTAATTACACAGTATTACTGTGAATTGCTATGGGATTTTATAAACCATTCATTTTACAATCTCAAGCAGCCCAACTGGAAAAGTTATCTTTTCTCTAAATCAGATGTTTGGTTAGTGCAAATCACAGACAGAGTATCATACGAGCCATGTTTCTGTTTTTCAAAAACTGGCTACTGAATACACTGATGCCTATGTGAGAAAATTTTGAAAGAGTCATAGTCTAAGTCTCATGTGTTTCTACTATTTATTCCTAGGTAAGAACCCAGAAGAAGAACAAATGAAACACACAATTGTATTGAGATAAATTTGCCAAGGGTTTTTCCTCCATCTCTGGGCTGAGATGGAGGGAAAGTAGTAGCTCCGCTTTTCTGAGCTTTTTTTCTGTGATTATGCAAGGGGAGCAAGAATGAGGAATTGTTTCCAGGTTCTCTGTAGATTAATAACTTCAAAATATGCAGAGCCCTGGATTTGTGGCGGACCTGGATGTCCACACAAGTGTGTGTAGAGGTCAAAATGAAGCAAACAGCAAAATGTTGGCTTGTTATTCCTTCTTTCTTTCAGATCTCATTCATATAGGGGATGCCTACTGCACAGTGATCTGAACATGGAATAAAGCAGAATACGAACCACAGAATCAGATTCAATATTTCACAATTTTAGTGGGATCAATTCTGACAAATATGGGTCTAATATGCTTGGAGTCTCATTTCCCAAAGCTAAATTTGAGCTATTCTTCAACACTAAGAAGATGAAAGAGATGCTGATGAGTTGATTGGTAAATCAGTTAATTTTGAATGGCTTTGGCCTGATTATTTAGTTTTGTTTTAAGAGCATTTTTTTTAGTTGGAAAACACACAGAAATTAATTGCTAACCAGAGTAGGTCTCCTGAATTTAGCTGTGCTAATTTTAAGCAAGTAGTTTTATTCAGATATTTTAATTGCTTGCCTAAAGAATTTCTTAAATGCACACATATGGACTGGACTGCACTGCACCAGCAAAGTGCTTGTGTGTAACAGCCTGAATGGCTTTGTAGGGATAGTTCAATGCTATTTTCAGGCAGGATCACAACCTCCTTGGGGCATCCACCTGCTCTGGTATGGGCTCCTCCATGGGCTGCAGTTCTGTTCTTCATTCTGCTTCTCACCTGTATTGAAATTTAGCAAATCAAAAATCTCCTCTGTCTTCATGTACACGTAATTAATTCTTGTCTCCCAAAGTTGCTTCAAAGATTCATTAATTAACTGAGGTTCATGTAAAATTCAAATTCCTTAGCTGAAGTAATGTGTAAGTGCTGATAATAGAAAAAATACATATTGAACCCCATAGAAACTGTGGAGGGAGTTCAGTGGTAGTGCATTTTATCAGATGTCAAAATAACAAGAATAGGACTGTGGCTAGTTTTATTATTTATACTGTCTGAGAATGAGACTCAGTTTACGAGTTATGATGAAAGAATGAGGCTTTATATCAATGGATACAAAATCAAGCAGGCAATTGTGTATGATAAAGGTTAAACACAGCAGCACACTAGATTTGATTTTTTTTTACCAGAAATCTCTGAAATGCTAATTCCCCCAAAGTAATTATTTAACACAGATGGTTGAATTATTCAGGTTTAAAAATACAAAGCCTTGCACAGTAAAACTTATTGTATGTTACACAGGAGGTACTAAATCCTCTGAGACAAGCTCTAAGATCTTTGCTCAGCCTTCATTCAGCCCAGACTGTCACAGGAAACTTCTAATGGAAACTTTGTTGAGTGAGGGTCACACTGGAGCAGTCTGTGAGGATCTTGCAGTAGCTGAAGATGGTTCAGGTGAAAATGAGCATCTTCTGTTTAGGGCTTGATGATTAAGAGCGGAGAAAAAAGTTTTAAAAACTTTTCAGATCTAAGGATTTGGCTGGGAAATGAAAGTTTGGCCAGGCCATTCTTCTAATAGCCTAATGGTAATTAAGAATTAAGGGTTTAACATGACAGCTTTAATGTGCATATGTAAACTGTGATGCAGCTCTCAGTGCGAAAAAACCACTGGAACAGACTCATAGAGAAGGAGTGCATAATACTGTGTGATATCTTCAGAAACAGATTGCATAATAGTGACTTACTGCTAATGGATAATTAATCAAGTACTTAGATTGCCTTATTTAAATTCAATATATCATGGACTGTTGAACGGGTTCTGTCTCTACTGTACACCAGCAGTAACATCTAATAGCCTAGTAAAAACATACTACATCTAAAACTGCAGCATAAAGTGCAAGTAAGGAGTAGGAGGAGATGAGGAAAGGAACAGTGACTACAGCGGCAGTAGGATCAAGTTTAAAATACTGAGAAAACAAATCAGGGAATGGTGACTTCATGAAACACCTTGCTGAAGTATGTATGTACTGCAGTGGAGTTACGGGATCACAGCAGCTCAGCTAGATTTCGAATCACAGAATGGTTAAGTTTGGAAAAGACCTTTGAGATCAAGTCCAACGATCAACTCAGCACCACCACTATGTTCACCATTAAATCAGATCCTCTACTGCCCTAGGCTGGTAGGCTGGGGTAGGCTGTGCAGCCTCCCCATTGTGGCACAAGAGCATTGATGACACCAGCAAGTGTTAATCTAAGAGACTGCTGCACCTTCTGTTCCCCTAGACAGTAGTTCTGGACTAAGTTATTACAGTTCTGTTTTAATCAGAATGAAAATCAATAGTGCAGGAAAAAAATATTTACGAGTTTGCTAGAAGCAGAGTTTGGAACCTACGAATTGAGGACTACCCAGTTGTCAGAGATATGTATATTTCATTGTGTAGTTTTCTTATACTTCCCTCTTGCATCCTATGCAATGTAGCAATATCTCTGTGTTTGGAAATTTATACTTCTGTCCTTGAGCAGCTGCTACCATCACCAGGATGGTATTGGATGTTGCTTGAAATATGATCTTAAACAAAACTGTATAATTATGTTTGTTACAGATAAACTATATAGATATTCTAAGTCTATTATGACTGAATATCAAAAGGCCAAGTTTAAGAATTCTCAATTCCACAACTGGAGATTCAGCTCTTCTGATTTAAATCTAGCAAAAGAGCATCTCAGCTCTTCTCAGTTGCAAGATATGATTTTGAAGAAGTATTCTCACTTTGAACACAACAGTTTATAACTGAGTGGAATTTAGTGCTAATTTTAACCTACCTGAAGAAAAAAAACTTCTTCTAGAGTCCTGTTGATAAGGCTTGGAAAGGCCCTTTCATTGCTGCTTCAGTGGGTAAGAAGAGGATACAGGAATAGGGAACTTCCCAGAACTACTGTGTCTAAACTGGGGGGTCTACTGCTTTTTTTCCCCCCTTATAATTGGAACCTTCTTGAAGTCAAAATTAATTTTAACATTAAAGCCTGATAATTATTTTAAACATTATTCCCAAGAGGAATATGATGTGGATTCTTATTTTCACTTCTGTCTTTGCAGCTCAGAGTACTAGAAGCTTTTTTCACTGAGAATCCTCACGCAAGTAACATGGTCCCAAGAGCTGGTAAGTGAAGAAGGCGAGCAGATTCTTTGACTCAAGATTCCGAAGAGCTATTTACAACATGCAGCACTTAGAGATGAATAACAGCAGTCTTGTAGTTCAGAAATAGTTCCATGGGAGTTTCATCCAAGAATTTATTAAATAAATTTGTTAAGTCACAACAATTTATTTTCTCCAATGAAAATAAACTTCTGAAGTAAGCTGTTGCCTGAAAAATCCTCTTTAGAATGCTACTGTGGCCTTGTAAATCTTAGCACTTCTTGGGAATATCAGTGTTTCAGAAAAAAACACAACAAAGAGGACAGAAACCAAGGATTCATTTTTGCAGAGATTTGTTATCTCCAGCCTCACAGCTCACATATTCCTTTCCAGTGGAACAACATACACTCTTAGAAAAAGTATTGTAGCCAAAGTAACTTACCAATATTTATCCACTGCAGGTACCTTAGCACAGAAAATGGATACTAACGATTATTATGGGATTTAAAGAGCAATTCCAAAAAACTTCAGTCCTGCAAAGAACATGTATTTAGCTCCAAAAACGTACATAGTGCAACCAAAGGATGCCCATTGGCCTGGTTACAGCCAGAACAGGGTTAATTTTGACAGCAGCCAGGAAGGTCATGGCTGGACCCAGAGGTCATTTTCCAGGGATGAGATAAGGGCTCCCTTATGGGTCAGTGTAGGATGGCGGAGGGAGCGGTCAGGTATTGTCTGGGGGTTTTCATATGAATTTTTTGCCTCCCCCTTGTACCCTCTGTCATTAGTATTGTTGCTGTTACTGTTGGTCTTCTTATCTAATGGCTGTTTCCAGTAAATTGTTCTTTTCTCATCCCGCGATCTTTGCCTTTTGTGCCTCCAGTTCTCCTCTCCAGCCCACCGCAGGTAAGGAGTGGGGTGGGGGGAAGTGAATGAGCAGTGCATGGCTTGGAATGGTTTCAGTGGGAGCACTAAATTGGAGAACACCATTCCTAAACCCCAACAGACCTAAAAACACCTGCAGAATTTCAAGATTTACTAGATATAAAATGCCATAATATAGCAACCTATTAGGTCTTCCAAATTTGGTGACTGAATCTGATACCATGATGATTTTTTGCTTTTTCTTTTATATCCTTTTTATATACTCTC